>WYDF02063858.1:0-11670 GCA_009867245.2 Adranes taylori
TTCTCTTCAGTAGAGATTCTCCGCCATATTTAAGCATTTCCGTTGTCAGTCTGTCCCCTCCGGGTGTCTTGTTGGTTATAATTTGACACAAGGCCTATCTTATTTCGTCGATGTCTACTTCGGGGATTTTCTCTGAACCGACGTTAGTGATCGAATGCCTAGAGGGTTGACTGATTGTTGATTTTTTGATAGTGTTGTGTAGAATTGTTCATTGTGTAGAAGTGTAGAATTGTGTAGAAGAAATATGCCAAGAAATTTGAGAAATTTAATACCAGCAGAACAGGAATGAAATGAGGGACCTCTTCAACAAAATCAATCTAATAACCAAAGACAACCAAAAAAAAATCCTTTTAGTAGACCATCCAGAAAGATACCCATACGAAAGATACCCCTACGAATATCCCAATATGGACAATGTGGAATTCCTGAAATCGGAGATTGATGCCACCAAAAATCAATTGAAAAAGGGAGCGGATGGAATTGTTAGAAAATAATAAAAACATTAGAGCTTGCAACGTATTTAAAAACTTATTAAAAATATTTTTAAAAATATGAGTCAATTTTAAGTTTTTACTTTTCTTTACTCATCTAAAATCTATTTCACGTCCCCGACTAAAATGATCATCAATTAGCTGATATTCTGAAAGTATTTTATAACGTGAAAATAGCCTAACGACGACAAAAATATATAGGAGAAAAATACGAAAAATATGGTTTCGCTGATCACACGTCTATATAATATGTATATAACTACATATCCCTTGTGAATTATTAAAGGATGAAGTCAGTTCTAATAAATCAATGTCGAACGTCGCAGGCGTAATGTTGAATTGATATTAGCATTAGGTTATTCGGCAAATAAGTCATTAATTGCAGAGATGTAGCCTAGATTTGGGTTTTATAAATGTTTCTATATACGAGTGTAGAACAATATTTTGAATTCAAATAAAAATAATTTAACCAAAATTTTTAATGTTAATAATTTTATTGTTATTTTGGAGTGAAGTAGCCAGTAGTCTGCGCTACTTGCAAATATTTTATATCTAGAGTCCGAGGTTAACAGGCCCGCACGGGTGTATTTTAATTTTCTTTCCCATTTCGCCCGTAATCTTTCTCTAACATTATCAATTAGAATGCCCAAAGTTGTTTAATAGTTGTTTAATGTTTAATAATAATGGATACCAAGGGATTTTAATTGTATTATAATTATGCATAATAATTATTAAAATTGTGTTTCGTATTGATGGCGTTTACAGCGTTTTCTTGGAGTGCAGTATGAGCAAGCACGTGACCCCAGTGACGTCGGAGGTTACGACAGATTCATTTTCATATTACACATGGTAGATCCGTTGAAATCACACCTAGGGGCTCCTCCTATCCGCCTAGATACACCTTGGCATATTAAGGAATATTTAGCAAGTTTCTTCCGCATTACTCTTGCACTTTTATTAGGATTAGCACTTTGGAATACTTACAAAATTATTTAATTATTGCCTAGTTAGTCCTCGTACTTCTTTCAGGCTCGAAGTCTTGCTTTCTTTGCATCACCGAGGCCATATAGCTTACTATAGTTTGCAACTTTATTGGTGATTCCAGCATTATGATTACTATACTTTCTGCTGTTATTAAGCATCTGCTTCTCTTCTTAGCTTTTGTAGCTCCTCCACTCACATCGTACATCCAAACAAAATGTTCCGCCTCCTACTCGCAGTACTCCCAACAGGCTCTGCATTTTTCCCATTTTTGTAGATTAGAAGCAAGGTATACTTAACTGAGAGGCACATCGCTGTACATTCTGCCTGGAGTCGGTGGTTTTCATTCTCTCTCATGCTAGGAGTTGAATTGGGGAGTTGTAGGCGTTGGATGGGAGAGTTGCAGACGACAAAACACATAAAGCGGCGGCTGATATAGTCCTATAGACTCAGATAGTAATCCAAACCTTTGAATCTCCATTACAAAATTTGGCATTCCCCATCCATCATTGACTTGGCGCATACATTTTCCAGTAGTAATGTTTTTCCTGTAAGAAAAAGAGGAGCGATGCTTTTGACCTGGAAGGACAACAGAGTAATAACGATGCTCAGCAATTCCGTTAATGCTATGACGTCAATTGCTTCTAGAGTAGGAAGATGTGGCATTCGTGGTGCAGGCGTGGTACTGAGCTACACAGAATCTATGCCCGAAGGAGCCATGCAAAGCAGTATGCATCCACATACTGCAATGAAGCAGTATATGGATGCACGCCCAACTTGTGTTTAGGTATCCACCTTGTGTTTAGGTATACGGATGAGTCTTGGTGCTTTCCAGATACCCGGCATTCTTCTTTCCTTGATACATATATATTAAACATTCAGAAATATATTGGGCGTTGTTTTTATCACAATTTTGTCTGTATCATTCACAATGTAGCTCTTATGCTATGATTCAGAAGCTCTTCTGCTGTGATTGAAACAACATATTCCCCAGGCTTTTCTGTTTGTCGGAATAGGTTTCCTTCCGGAAATAGCTGTGTTTAGAAAACAAGTCTTTTATGGTCTTCCCTATGTCTGATGTTTGGAACGCCGGGTTGGATATTCACAATTTCAATACTACTTTGCATGGTAGTCCCAAGTGCCTGAATTTTTCTATTTAGAAGCTCTTGCTCGCAACTTCTTTAGCTGTAGTTTACGTCAGCACTAAGTAATTTTTATCTCCTTTACCTTGTGGAAGTACTTACTACACAATACAAATGAAGAATCTTTTTTTAACAGCCTCCGTTACTTTCATCGTGTTCTTATGCACTTGGACCTATGTTTGCTGCTTTTACTTCTCCACCAGTATACAGGCCACAAGCCATGCCGTTCTTTATAGCATGGCATTGATTTATCACAAGACCGATTAATTGCTCGGTCTACCAAATATATGAGTTGCCCTTATCTGAGTACTTCCATCTTGATGCCTTTATTTGTAGTTTCGGTTTTGCTCAACCTTATTCTTGTATTTGAGGTTCCTTTTGTATTAACTGAGTTCTGAATGTATTTATGATAGCTTCCTATTTCCTGATCTAAACCTTTTCAGTCACAAATTTGTGCTGCTCTTTTTGGTGTGGCTTTTAATATCTATCTAACTGAGAGGCTGGCTCCTTTCTTCTTAAAGGTTGGCAACAACCTTTAAGAGGTCTCCTTAAAGAATTTTCAACGTTGCAGATAACAAGGCCTATTGTTGCTGCCATTTCAATAACCTCATTGTTCCTAGCGAGGACAGTGTCTGAACCTCACGTGGGTGAATTAGCGTTACTCCCAGAATTGCGTCTTTTATCTCCCTGAAGGTTTATTCAAGGTCTTCCAAAGCAGTACTAAAGAAGAGATTAAGTATAGATTGTGAGGAAGCGATTGTGAACAGGAAATATCTCAAAATTGTTTGACACTAAGGTAGAACGATAAGAGAAATGTGTATATTATTACAACATTTCATGAAAAAGAGTAGAAAACTAACTATAAATCTGGAGAAGAAATATTAAACCCTGACTGCGGTTTGGAGTGCAATATAAATAGGAGATTAATAGATAAATGGACATGAAAATTTCAACGGTAGATTGTATTAGAAAATCAGTTAAATGGTACAAAAAACTATTTCTTAATATCATGAACCGACGGCTCTAAATTCTTATAACATTTAAGCAGGAAATAATACACCAACTTTGGGTATATTTATAATCAAATTAATCAAACAAATATTATATAAAAATGGCGTTTACATGGCAACAAGACAGAGTATGCCGCGTCTAATTGTATGACTCGTCATTCAGCTGTTAATGTCCATTCAACTGGGAATAGGCTTAAAGGGAATAGGCTTTCTTTTGAGCTCACTACCACCAGTGAGCTCAAAAGAAAGTATATGACTACACAGTGCCCCGTTTGTAGATTAGCACTGTGGGTTGGCGACTGCTACAAAATATATTACACTATAAAGGATTTTTAATTTACTTAATTTTTTACTTTATAATATTTGAATTTTTATATCGTTACAAGAATTTTGATAATAAAAAGCAGGCGCATTCAACAAATTATCACCACTCATTTTTAAGGGTCCAAAACTAATTTCTATAACTACTTCTATAACTACTCCAAAACTACTTTAAAACTACTTCAAAACTACTCCAAAATCTACTTTGGCTACTTTAGAACAAAGCGCATGTGAAACACGGGCGCACGTGAAAGGAGCATGTAAAAAGATGCACGGTATGAAGTAAGTTTCTAAAATATGGTGTATATTTTATTCCACAAAAATTGGCTCAGCATATTCGGTCCCGTAAGCCATGGAGTTGAGGTTATCTCACTATTTTATACGATCCCCAAAAAACTTTAGAACACTACATTACGAAGCAAGCTCATTATGAGATACTTTTCTGTGTATTTCGAATCTTACAAAATAAAAAATTTAAAACATTGAGTTAATTTTTATTAGGTAGTTTTGATAAGTGCTTGTCATAGATACTTTTCCTTATACTAACGGTTTGCCCTGAATCCGACTGTATTTATCATCCAATTGTAAATTAAGATTCCATGGTTTCTAACCTAGGAACCTAACCTCCTAGAACCTTCCAACCTAGGACTGGCTGAACATAGGTTAAAAAACTCACTAACCGGAGCGAAATCTAATTTGAACACTTCTATTCATTCTTGTCAAATATTTCCTCCTCGATCTTTCTTTTCTCGCCGTGATCCTCCATTTCTGCTCGATCATCCTTGATTACTATTACCTCCTTGAACAATTGCTCATTAATCAATCTCAAAAAATCTTTCATATTCTAGATTTTTGAGCCTTTTCTACTTACGGGCATTCCTCTATTTTAACATTCTATTGCATACGGCGCTGCATACGGCTTTCTGTATATGGCACTGCTTCTTAAGTGTACTTATAATTTACTTACACGACTGTTTGGGTAAGTTAATAAGGAACATGACATCTGACTGTTCCTATATGCATTGAAAGTAAATCGTATTGTATGACGTGGAGCACAGTTCATGACTCAATAATGCTTAATAAGCGAACTCAATAATGAAATAATTTTATGATCATTTGAAATAGTTTAATTTTAATTTCAAGGAATGATATATGGCAATAATATTTATTTAGCTCAAATTCACAAACAATCAACCCTTGTAAAATACCGCATAAGCCACAGTAAAATATATGTTCAAAATTTTACATTTCTGAAAACCATTCATCATGGTTTGTATGAGAGAATATAAAGAGGAAGTATAATACTTTTTAGGACGGATGTATACGAGTATGTACATTACATATGTTCATATATTAAAGCCTGTGTTAATGTGTGATATAAGCATGTATTTCTATGTCCGATTTTTTTATAAGGCAAGTAAATAAGAGGATTTTTGATACAAAATTATACAAAAAGCTTGGAGCCGTTTTGGAAAAAATGGGCCACAAGCTACGTAAAACTAAGAACAAAATGTATATATGTTGAATTTCTATTTAACCCTCTGCCGGGCTTGTGACTTCTAGTCACATTTTCAGGCACGAGGCGGGATTTTGTGTCGCCACTTAAAACCTGTCCTTTTATACCTGTCCATGAACTTTATATGGCTATTAAGCTTGATTAAATATGAACTTATATAATGTTTTTCAAGGATTTTTAAGGTTTATTTATCATATTAAGATTTACCCGTCAGATTTAGTATAATAATTTATTTTTTATTCTTAATTAATATGTAAATTCTCAAAAAAGTATATAAATCTCAGTTTTCATAACTCCAATTTTTTTAATTATTTATAGTGTAACATGTCTCTGTTGGGAGCATGTTATAAATAATAGCACAGGTGCAAACTATTGTGCGAATTAAGAAATATTAAGAATATTACATATATTATCAAAGTAAGAAATAATAGACCTATTTCAGAGGATACCTATTGTATAGTGTACTCACAGGGTTGTTGTAAATAAGAAATATTAGTAATAACGTGTAGGATATTTGTTGTTATTGTCTTCCAGAAGTATATCCACGTTAGCTCATTTATCTTTCTAATAATAATATTATTGGGAAATTTTCAGTAATATAACCTAGGCTCCGAGGTGATCAAATCCTGAGTGGTATCTAAAATAGGAAATTGCGGACTCGTTTAAGAGGAAATTTGTTGTTTACAGCTAGTTGCCATGTTAACTAAACTTACGAAGACAGGATCTTTTATGTAATGTGTAGTGTCGACCATTAATTAATTGTACTATGTATTTAATCTACAATATTAATCTACTGTTTTATCTTTTATTGTACGAGCCGTCTTTGTTTTGCTTCGTAATGTAGTGTTCTATTCAATATCAGATTTCTTTCGTGTTTTTTATTATGACTGACTGGGAATCTGTATTTGAAACTGGTGGCTGATTCTTTATGCTACCAACACCCTTGTATGAAATTAATGCACGCAGCGAGTAGTACTGCCCAAGTCATATATAACTGGTTTTCTTTAGAGTAGAAAATAATGGATTAAAATTAAGCGCAGTAATGTCTCGTCAGGATTTAGGAGTTTTAACTGCGATTGTTACATCCCTGCTCGTAATTCTTAATTTAATTGTCGACTTCTAGCTGATCTAAGACCTGCAAATTTACAGTTGTTGTAAGGAAATGGAGTTCCGGAATCGTAGTCTTATTCATGCGGCTAGAATGGTAGGGCAGGCGGAGGTTATTTGGCAATTCCTAAGCAAAATGGGTTCTTTTTGGTTCATCGTCTGAAAGAACTACAAGCCAAATTATGGCTAATTAAATAATTAATTAAACTCTCATTATCGTATTATATTAATAAAATACTAATTAATTTTAAACGTCCGTTTTGAGATATGTGTTTCCGTTTCCGTTGTTGCACGATAATCATAATAATGTGTTGAGTATTAAAAACACTGTTAATTTGTTAAGCAAAGTTTTTGGTTACAGTGGCGCACCAATTTTGCCAATTTCCGATAGTTTCCAAGTTGTTGACAATAACATTGAGACAAATACAAGTTTTCTTATCTCTGAAATATCGAATACTGAAATTTTTAAACCTGTCAGTAAGCTAAGTAATCGTGTGTCTTGTGGGGATGATTATCTATCGGACTTTTTACTTAAAAACTGTATCCCCTATATAATAGAATCAATGGCTTATATTTGGAACCTGTAATTCTTAACAGGAGTATTTTCTACTAAACTTAAGTTTTTATGTAATTCCTTTGAGCAAAAAGGGAGATGCAAACGATCTAAACAATTACCGCCCTATTAGTATTTTATCCGCTTTGTCAAAATTATAAAATATATAATGAATTATAGTTTTATGAAATTTTTAAACAAATTTGATCTGCTGTCTAATAATAATCAGAATGGTTTTCGTAACCTTTCATTGGACGCGTGCGGAGTGTGAGTCCGCGCAGACTCTAGTTTACTCGGAATCGGTTTGCCGACTGATAGTTCCCACGCGCCTGTTGTGTGTACAAGACCTCCAACAAACAAACATATCAGACATGCAAAGTACAACATTTTGACAGAATTACGAGGTCCTAAGGAGGTTACAAAAAATTTGAAATCAGCCTTGGACATTTGGAAGAATTACATCGTGCGTGATGAAATCATAATTCCACTTGTGGAAAATACAAACAAATTTATTCAAAATATCTTTAGTAATTTCCAACGTATACCGGATGTTAGGCTCACTTCTACGTATGAATACTCATCGATATATTGTATAGTTCTGGAACCTATAGAACCAATCACCTGAACCTACAAGATTTGTCGGCAAGCGATGGCAGAAGAATTGAAATATTTCGACTCACTATGTCAATAAAACGATTCCAATTTTAATTGGGCTATCTGAGATTTGATGACAAAGCTACACGCGGTATAAGGGTGAGAGAAGATAAATTGGCAGCAATGAGTGAACTTTTTGACATATTTGCCACCAATTGCAGAAATGGATACAGTCTTTCAGAATATGTTACAATTGACGAGAAACTTGAAGCATTCAGAGACAAGTGTGGTTTTCGCCAATATATCCAAGCAAATCTAAAAGTGTGGTATAAAAATATTTGCTCCATGCGACGCTAAGTTATACTATACTGCTAATCTTGAAGTGTATCTTGGGCGTCAACCTGAGGGTTTTTTTGTGGATACTTCCCCAGGCTTCGTTGTTCAGCGGTTAGTTGAACTTATCAAGAATTCCGGCAGGAACGTGACTTTGGAAAATTGGTTCGTGAGCTTTCTGTTGATTGATAACATGCTAGAGAACTTTGGATTAACTATTGTGGGAAGAGTAAAAAGTAATTTCCCCCTGAATTGACACAAGGTCATCGTCCCGTGAAAACAAGTGTGTTTTCCTTCAAAAGAGAATGTACTCTGGTGTCATACTGTCCTAAAAAGAATAAGGTCGTGTTGTTAGGATCAAGTATGTATCAAGATGACAGTATTGACATATCGACAGGAGATGCACATTAGACTGATATTCAGACCATGTACAAGAAAACAAAAGGAGGCGTTGATGTGGTTGACAAAATTTGTGTTACCTATAACGGTGCAATATCAACAAGAAGATGGCCTATGGTTATTTTTTACGCTTGCCTAAACGTAGCTGATTGTTTATAACGCAAATAACATGGAAGAATGAAAATTATACGCCGCAAGTTTTTACAAGATCAAGGATATTCCTTACCACAGGAACACTTACATCGCAGATCTTATGTTATTGCTTTGCCCACATCTTGAGGAAACGGGTTCAGGAAATCTGTGGAGTTCAGAAACAAGCGAACAACAAAATTGATACAACTTTTCCGCAAAAAGGTAGATGTGTATATTGCGATAGGAAGAAAAACCAATCGTCATTGTTACTTTCGCGTCAGTACCATTCGACTCTTTAATTTGATCTTCTAATTCATCTAATACTTGAATACACTCATCCGGATTTGTGTATATTTTAGAAGACCTAAAATAGGCAAATGAAGAGGATCTTATACCATTATAATACTGAATAAAATCATTATGTTTCTATTTTACAATAATAGTAATAAGTAACACAAGTACCTACTGAAATATTAAAAATGAATATAGAACATTAAATAAATGAAACAATTACACATACATTCCTGGACGCGATGCGGTACCAAGTGCTGACTATGGGGTCTTGCTCACCGAACTGACTAGACACTACTATGTAAACAATTAGATAGGCACCTGTTTGGCAGTATGACCTATCTAATTATTTACATATACGTGTCTTGTCAGTTCAGTGAGCAAGAACCACAGTCTGCACTCGGTACTATTTGGAACTTTGAGATTTTGATTGAGGAATACAAGCGTGCCTGCGCCAGTTACAATTTAAAAGTATATGAGCAGAAACGTTGTTTGGCGGTACTGAGTGCCCCCACGCGCCTAGAAAAAGGTGAAAAAATGCTTTACAAATAAAGTCTAAAAGTTTAAAAGTTTTAGTGAGTCGCATACCATGATTAATTATGAAAATGAAAATTTTCGTCTTCGACTACATCGATTGTTTTAATTATTTGCAAAACTTACAATAGCTAATGCATTTTCGGCAAGCTTACCATTCTCAAGCTAAAATATAGGATTGAGCGCATAAATAAATGATAAAATTGGATATTAAAGCATTGAAATATTAAGAAAACTGAAAATTAAAATACCTATTAAAATGAGTGTAACAAACAACAAACACTAGGTTGACAAACACGAGGTTTAGACTGACACTAAACGTAAAAATTATTTTTAATTGACATTTGAAAAAGATGTATAATGATAAAATGGAAGCACTAAAAGATCTAAGAAAAATAAATTTAAAGGTGACCAACTTTGTGTTGGTTCGATATAATAATGTTTGATAAAAGGGTTACCTACTATTACGATATTGTTTTACTGGTAATCCTATGAAAAATTCAGATTCAGGAAAGTTAACATAGTCATTAGGGTTATCATAATGAGTTTTAGAAAGGGATATTTCAAGGCTTTCTGGGTCAGAACCATGATCAGAATTGGAGGAGCAGTTGATGCGAATGGCCAGATTAGAATTATCTTTAATCGAAGCTATACTTTTTAAGTATTCATTTATCCTGGAGGTAAAGGAAAGCCCCGTGTAGTCATTATAAGTGGCGCCGAAAAGTACCTCTCATAAATTTCATGATAGAGTCCTTAATTTATCTCAAGTTTTCGAATAACGAACTACATATACTCGCTTATGGCTTAAAATATAGATATTTCACTCCATTCAATGATAATAAAATCAAACAATTAGCCATTAAAACTTCTCTTAATTTCACTGCTCCCCATGTTGCCCCAAATGATATTCTTGAATCTTTTCGAACATTTTACAGTCAATGTTTACTCATCTTCCTTCTGATATCTATCTCATCAAAACCATAAAACAAAAACTAAATGAACATGACCTCATTCTTAATAAGTCGGATAAGGGTAATTGTGTGGTTATAATAAAAAACAACAATATATTGAAAAAAAACCATCGATTTTATCAATTCCAATAATTTCCCAACTTGCACTTGTATGGTTATTAATAGTTTTGTTATGGAATGTAAAACTGCTATCAATCAATACAAACCCCTTGACCTTTACAAAATTTCTAATCTGGTTCCAATGAACCCCATGGTCCCAAAATTGTATACATTAATGAAGGTCCACAAAGGCCCTTCCCTTCTCGTTCATCCTATAGTCTCATATTGCAATTCTTATGTTTATAAAGCTTCCAGATTTGTCGACCAAAAATTAACACAAATAGTAGGCAACGATTTCATTTACTCTATCACCAACACTTTGTTTGAAAACTCAGAAACCTGAATTTACCCACGTCCTATTTGATGTGTTCCTTTGACGTAAACAATTTATTCACCACGTCCCAGGTAATGAATGCATAGACATCATTGTACAAAAATCAATTACTTCTAATAGTGATTCAATCTCAGTTTCATGTAGTTTAGATCTATTATGCATATTTCTCAAACAAAACTTTTTCAAATTTAATGACACGTTGTATTGTCAATCCAATTCTCTTGCCATGGGCAGAACTCTGAGCCCTGGCTGATATTTATATGGACTCTTTGGAAACTAATTTTCTATCCATTACCACCGACCTCACCAATAAAATAAGTTTTTGGACAAGATATGTAGATGATATTTGTTGTGTTGTTGCAGGTACCCCTGATGATGTTAATAATATTTTAACATACGTTAAGTCTATTAATCATAATATCCAGTTCGTAGTTGTACTTGAACAGGATAATCCTATTAATTTTCTTGATTTAACTATTGAAAAATCTTTTCACCTTAACTTCAAGATATATAGAAAATTAACTCAAACTGACCATTGTATTGATTTCTATTCTTCACACTCTATGTCACAAAAAAATATATTCTTTAATAGCCGTCTTGATCGTATGTTTACTATTCCACTCATACTTAATAATTTCACCACCAAATTGAATATTATTCTTTACATTACTTCTGA
This sequence comes from Adranes taylori, assembly GCA_009867245.2. Classification (NCBI taxonomy): domain Eukaryota; kingdom Metazoa; phylum Arthropoda; class Insecta; order Coleoptera; family Staphylinidae; genus Adranes; species Adranes taylori. The sequence continues at coordinate 11,485 of WYDF02063858.1, forward strand.
GAATCACTCTGAATCCAGTCCTATTCGCAAACGATTCTATATTGTTAAATATCGCATAAAATTCAAACTATTTTCCTGAATCCAGACTATACCCGCTGATTCCACCATACGTTATTATTCGATATCATTTTACGGCGATATTTCGTATCGTCTCTGTGATATCATCACTAAAAATAATAAACAAAT
>WYDF02063869.1:0-11669 GCA_009867245.2 Adranes taylori
AAATCAGATTAAATCAGATTAAATCAGATTAAATCAGATTAAATCAGATTAAATCAGATTAAATCAGATTAAATCAGATCCAAGCAGTTCAAATTAGACCAAATCGTTCATGCGAAGATTAAACAACTGAACACTATAGTAGGCAAGGTATGGGCCTTGCACGCCAGAGTGATGTTTTAGATGTTAGTCAAAAATAGAGTCAAGAACGGCAAATTGTATAGCAGAGCTGTCCGCGGCGTAGGCAATTACTTAGATAAAGTGAGTCAAGAGCGGTCGTAGGCTGCGGCAACGTGGACAGCGAGTTCCAGCTGTAGGCGTACGGGAACCGAGGGATTAATGGGTAGGTGATTTTTAGGTCACGCAAGTCTTATTTAATTTACCTTAAACAACTATTGTTCAAGATGAATTGACGAGTTATAAGGTGACAGTCAAAATTTAAAGGTTCAGCTTTTGTTTTATGCCAGATATTACAAAACGTAGGACTTCCAGTATATGAAAGATGGGGTGGCTATCACATCCAGGAATTTTTGGCTTCCAGGAATAGGATTCATCATTTTTGCAAACCGAATTAATAGACTTATTGGACGACAATTTGCTGGATTTATAGGATCTTTATCTTTCTTTGGAAATGATATAATTTTTGTGTTCTTCAGTGTTGTGGATAGTGAACGCAAAATATTATTTTATTTATTATCTCCGTAAAGAATTTTATGATTTTAGGCGGAAAAAGATTTAGAGCAATATTTGGAATTAAATCTTCTCCAAGAGCTTTCCGGAGTTTCTGATTATTAATTATGTTTACATCGGTATTAATTATGGATATTAATTATGTTACATCGGTAACCTCTATATATTCACGAATAGCGTATTTTTAAATTTATTTTTGGTGTCTTCCACGGTATTCTCAATTATGGTTTAGTTCTATCTTCAACAGTAAATTGTTTCTCGAAAAATGCTGCACATAATTCAGCCATTTCTCTTTCTTCAAAGTTGCTTTCTTATTGTAGTTTTATAGAAAACGCCATATCTCATGTTTACCATCTTCTTCACAAACGAAAATTACTCATTTCTTGCTAATATCTTATCCAATTTGTTTTTACTGGTAATTTTTTCGCATATCCGGCAAAGTTTCCGTTTTCTGCAATAACCTGAAGATGGTCTTATGAAGGCGCAAACATTTTTTGACATTTATGCCCTTGTTCTGACATTTGTATCCTTAGAGACGCGTACATATTTATTGTTTTAATATTTTTCTGGCAAGTTTTATCCAGTCAAAGGTTTCTATTTTACAAATTTTTCTTAGAAAACCTCTTGCTTCTAATTAATATAATTACCAACCAACTCCAAGTTTGATGTTACTAAGCATTTGGTATGTAGGTTTTCTGTCAAGTATTGCAAACATTCGTTGTTTGTTATATTTTCTTCTTATATTTTCTTTTACGCAATGCAAAATTAAATATACATTATTTTAAGAAAACTGTAAGTACCCGGTTTGTTAAAACACTAAAATATCCTGCATCTTGGTCTTTTTTTTCTTATAATCTACCAATTGCATTTTCAGAAGTTCTAGATCTTTTTGTGCGTCAGTGAGAGAAGTCTGTCAACGTTAGGAAGCTTAACAAACCGTATTCTCTTATAATCTGAAAGTTCCTATATAAGCTATAAACTTTTTTGTATTTTATCGGTTGTTCATATTAAAACTTTTTACTGCGTTGCAGAGGATTAGCGTCGCGATTGTATACCATTCGGCTGCTCCGCAAGTTGGCATTTCTATACCTATGTCGGATAATATCGCAGCCGTGACTGCAACACAGCCAGAATAGCATTAAGCTTTTAAACTACAGGTGTCACTTAAGCCTAGTACACATAGTTTATGTATTATGCCATACGTCTTAAGGCGGGTCAGCCATTAATATTCGGCCTGTGTTAATGTATGGTACTCAACGTAACGCTCTAATGGTCTTATGCGAAACATAAAAATGATGTAAATTTTCATCAAGTTGAATCCTTATGCGTTATGGTTACCGAGGGCCAATAGATTTTGACATCACGATCATGCACAGTAATTGTTTTCTGTGACAAATGTTGACAGAAACGAGTAGGTTAATCTCAAGTTTGTTCATTTTGCTATTTTGTCAATTAAAGTAATTTAAATACATTCATTTCATTAGAAAAATGGACCACTCTTAGTTTATGGTTCTGGCGTAAAACATAAAACTTATGGATAAGACGTATGGATAGGCCTTAGGATTCTCGTCGGACCGTTGGCCATGCTTAGGAAATTTCTTTGTAGCGTATTTCAGTTGGCTAGCTAGCTTTTGGATATTTGGCGTTTACTTAGTTTTGCTGGTTCGCTAAAGCTGAGTGAGTAGTTGTCGACGACTTCAATACGTCAAAATCTTTATTGGAATATTCTCGAAATTCTTTCAAGTTATCTACTCCTCAACTTAACTATATTGGAATACTCTTGAAATTCCTTCAACATATCGACTCTGCACATTGTTCACAAAGTCTTATCACAGGCATATGAAATTAGCGATGTAGTCGTCGTTATAATCTATTATTATTATTATTATTTTTTCTTTCAACTTAACTTCCAAATAAATAATTTTATTCCAATTTACAAAATAATACAATGTATAAGATAAATTATATAAGATTATTACTAAAATAATGTAATAATGAAAATTTAAAAGTTTACCAGTTTTTATTTGAATACAACGTGCCTTCGTCTTTAGGGTTTAAATCCTTGAAAATTTCTGGAATTCTGACTTTCAATAGCATATAGTTTTCAAATTTTCTTCGTATTTTTTGCATATCATATTTGCACACTCGAATGAATTTGATTAAAAGTACGTCATCTGCAAATTAAGTTTCAATTATATTTTAATCTATTGTAAAAATATAAAACACCTCAGACAGTCATTTAAAATATATTTATAATCGAGCGCAAGCAATGTGAACGTATTTTATAAGTAAGCTTGTTTCTTTGCTATTATAAAACTAAAGATCAGTGACGTATTTAGGATTGGCTACGAAGTTTAACCCAGTTAGGGCTGACGTTCTTCCAGAAGGATCACATGTGTGGGATCTAGACCTTGCAACCTTAAGCTCAGGGCATCACCACTAGCAGCAGCACTGTTTACCAGTCGAACATAGCCTAACTGTCAGTGTGCCATTCTTTTTCAGTGATAGAGTTGTATTAGAGCTGACATATTTAAAAAGTGAAATTGCCTTGTCGAAAATGGATGAATATGCTGATCTTCGAGTTGACGGGTAAGTGTCACAATTGGTTATAGCTTTACTTATAATGTTCAAACATTAATGTTGTGACTCTGAATAGTGTCTTAATAGGTTAAAAGTGTAAAACTTTTGTTTTTGTACTTAACCCATAAACTCCTTCGCTTTACATTTCATACTCCTTCCAAAAGGATGTTAGCAATATCCCCATAAATGCAGTGTAATTTGAAACTCAAATACTTGTTTACCCTAATAGCGTGTATTAGTAAGCTAGATTATTTTGTGCACTTGTACTGTAGAGTGTGTTTATGTACGTTAGGCCTGTGTTTGTATGAGATAAACTATTTAAAAACTAGGCCTGAAAGTTATATTTTTTTTTCAGGAAGTTCGTTTCTTTGCACCAACTTTTAGATTACATGGAAGGCAATGATGATGTTTGGTTTGAAAATGGATTAACAAATTACATGAATAATGAAGACTCAGGAGAAGAAGATAAGGTAAATGTTGATAACGTACCCTTGAGCCAAATAAATGTACCTAGTGAAGAGCCGTTCGAACCTGAACCCAGCACTTCTGGATACTGAAAAGCAACAAAAAGAAGAATTGTAATGATGCTTCTAGCAAGGCTGCATCAAAGAAAATTAAAACCTAGTACACTATTACACCTAGTACAGTAGTTCCTAGTACACCTGCTAAGAACTAAAAATAATAATACATGAATAGATAAACAAAAATAAAACCTTTGATTTATATGACTTAAAATCAACGGATTTGTTTTTCTGAGTTGTATTAGTTAAGAATTAAATGGCCCTGGTGATGCTGTAACGCCCAAAAGTAACGCCCAAAAGACTTTGCTACTTAGGCGCTAATGTATTAACGCAGATAAATATAGTTACACAATCATATGTTCTTCGGAAACAGGTTGCTCGGGCTCCAGGTCAGTTTAAAGTGAGACCGCACTCTAGAACGGATGGAGATATTTCTTCGGTCCTCAGTGGCTTACTGAGGGGTCAAGTAAACTCAGTAGGTAAGTAAACAACCAGGTGTTGTCGTTCTTGCGGTGAGGCTGTAATAAACTTATTCACTAATAAGTGAAACAGCATTTAAGGTTTAACAAAACCGTGTATTGCTCTTCTAATTAGTAACATAGAAAAGAAAAGTATTATTTTACAAATAATATAATCATTAATCGAAATAATAATAAAAAATTAAACCTTAAATGATTTCAGCCTTTATGGCAATATTAATAATGAAAAGGCGTTGTAAATGAATTAGAGCTGTGCTCGTATACTATAATTAAAAATTCGGTGATAAAACAGCGAAACTGTGAAAATGTGAGAAGCATTTAACTACTGGCGGCATATACAAGCAACAATCATACTCAAACAAATGGTAAGGGTGAGGCTACATATGTTATCACGGAATTATGGCTATCTCCTATCTCCCAATATACTGCAAAGATATTGGGGAACGGGTAGAGTGGGAACACGTGGAGTTCGCTACTAACGGCAGGTTATAAATCATGTACAAATGCAGAAGGGTGGATAACTCTCATCAGGAGTGAGAGGTAGGAACACTTGGAATTTGCTACTAACGGCGGGTTATAAATCATACACAATTACAGGAGGGCGGGTAATTCTTAATGTTTGATACAGGTAACTGACAGGATAGGTATGCTCGGAGATCGCTACTAGTTACAATAACACTATCGTGAACTTAATTGTTAATGTCACATGAGTCACCAAAACTAACCAAAATTAGCATTGGGTGTAATCTAGCTAAAATGGAATCACTAGCGGTTACAGCAACACCACTGTGTACATAGGTGCCACTTCACCGAAGTATCAACAACTAACCGGTGTGAACATAGGTTAGCGTTTGACACACGTTAGTGTAGGTAGCGGAATGGAAAATCACTACGGATATCAGCAACACCACTGTGAACAAAGGTACCACTGTCACCGAAGTACCAACAACTAACCGCTGTGAACATAGGCTAGCGTTTGACACACGTTAGTGCAGGTAACAGAATGGAAATGCTAATAGTTACTTAGTAACGGATTTATTTACTGCGACGGGAACACTATCAATCACAGGAATTGATAATATACCAGTTAAACTTAATAAATCCAGCACTAATATTTTTGCTGACTTAATAGCTGATACAACGAACACATCTATCAGAACCGGTTGTTTCTCCGATGTATTAAAATGTGGGAGAATAACTTTATAAAAAAGGCAAAAAAAGCCAATCCCCATAGTTTGTTCAATTATAGACTATTTACACTCCGTAGTAATTTCAAATTATTGAAAGAATTATAGCAAACCGGATACGTGATTTTATCACAACAAACAACTTGGTTAGTCCTCAATATCACCGATTTTTACCATCGCGCTTCACCGAATCAGCTATAATTGATATCACGCAAAAAATATTTGACCTAGATAACTCTGGCGAAGATGTAGCAATCATTTGTTTTGACCTTGTTTGAGCATTTGGCTCTCTCAATCATGAGTTTTTACTGCGAAAACTAGGAGTAATGGCCATTAGAGAACCCCCAAATCTATGGACCTTCTTGTCAGTATAAAGGGGCATATTTCGGATTTTGTAAATTGTCAACTTTGCGTAGGGCAAGGATCAGTGATTGGTCCTTTACTATTTGTATTGTTTATAAACGACCTGCCGAGTTTTATTAGCACTGACTATACAGTCCTATATGCCGACGATGCAACAGATATTGTACATGCTAGCTCAATCAGCAATCTTCAAATTAAAATTAAAGCTGTTTACTTGGAATTTGTGGATTGGTGTACCAAAAAGCGTGTTGTTATAAATCTGGATAAGACTGTCTGTACACTACATGTTTATAAAAAAGGAGTAATATCAGTGATTGATAATTTGACCTCCACCGACATTGTAAGAGTTTTGGATATCATCTCTTGAAGAGAGCAATTCAGCATCACATTGTTGAACGCATTCATTGCTGTAAGCGCACTCTAGTATATAATTGTTGAAATATTTTGATACAGTTCATGCATCTTAATAAAGAAAAACACGTTGAATATATTGTTTAATTCAATAGACATAATTAACAACTAAAAGCGCTACAAAAACTTTATTTTAATTCAAAATACTATGGGCCCAGGCCTTCAGATCCAGAATAGCAGCAGGTTAGCAGACTGATATACAGATTTCGAAAATTAATCAGATAAAATAAAAGGAAAATACATAGTATATTCATAGAACCAAACATGACATCAATACAATAATACAATTCAACCTTTCGATGGAACGAATTATTCGAACTGGGAATTCAGAATCAAACGTGTATTGGAATATCACGGTTTTCTGGAAATGCTTACTACAGAACCGCCTTGGACGGAAAATGAATTGATAGCTTTTAAAAGAAAGATGTAAAAGCACGGAATTTAATAGTAAACGGTCTATCAGATAATGTAAAAGGTAAAAAGAAAATGGTAAAAGGAAATGCTACAGGCAAGGAAATTATCAGTTAATTGAGAGGCACATATTTAAAGCAAGGTATTGCAAACCAAGTGCAATTACAGCGGAAACTATGAAATATGAAATTCTCAGGTACAAGTAGCATAAACTAATTCTTAATTGAGTTTGTAAAGATAGTAGCGGAATTAAAGTTATGTCGTGGCGATGTTAGTGACAGTGATATGTTTACCCAACTTCTTTCGACAATGCCAAGAGAATATCAATCAGTGAGAACGGTTACAGATATTTTATATTGGTCGGAGAATACCAAGGTCACCTTCGATTTCATAAATGAAAATTGCTGCTGGAAGAGGCTCGTCAGAATAAAAATAAGGAAGAAAATGAAATTGGAACCTTCCAAGTCTTTAGTACACAGAGAAACGCTAGCGGGAATAAATATAAGAAACAGTATAATTCCAACAATCAATTCAATTCTAGGAAACACAATTTTAATAACCAAGTATGCAATGAAGAATTCAAGTATAAGTTGTACAACTGCGGAATGAAAGGCCATAAACGTTAGGAATGTAGAAAGATAATTAAAAAAATACAAATAAGAGAAATAACAGTAATTTAACTGAGTTGGAATAACTTCCACACAAAGTTACGATAAAAGTGAAATCTAATTTGTTATTGACAGTGGGGCATCAAATCACCTGGTTACTAAAGAAGTAGAAAAGTACATGGCCGACATAAAATTTGTAGATTACCAAATCAAATTTGGCAAAGAAAATGCAGTTGTGAAAGCACATAAAAAAGGAACTTAGAGATTACAAACAACAGAAGCAAGAAAAATCAAGCTGGAATATATATTGCTATGTGATAGTCACAGTGATGGTATGAGACAATCACAATCTATTATCTGTTAAGAAGATTGAAGAACAAAATTTCAGATTAGTATTTGAAAATAAACACATAAGAATTATAAGTCGTAACAATATAGTAATCACAAAAGATGAAGCTATAAATACTGATGCTGGTTGGAAACAAGCAATTAATGAAGGACTACGAACAGTGGAAAATAATAAAACATGGATCTCTAGTTTCTAAAGAAATATTCCGCTATTCAAAATGTAATTGACTTAACGTGGATAATCCGTGAAAAAGAGATAAATGGTAAACTAGTCAAGAAAGTTCCATTAGTAGTACGAGGGAGTCAGCAAACAGATATTGATAGAGATGTCATGCGTCGGTAGCTCGAATGATGACTCAGAATATAGGAAAACATAAAAATCCACCAACTTGATGGAAATCTGCCTTTTTGAATGGTATTTTGAAAGAACTAGTTTATAGTTTCAAACAATCACCAAAGTGTTGGTATGAAAAGTGTTGGTATTAATATTTTTTCTTAACCCATTTATGCCCGAATTAGGTTATTTTATTCAAATTGTGCAAAAATCAATTTAAGGGGTACTAAGACCACACATATCAAAAAAATAATATCAGAAATGAAAAATATGGGATAGTTTTTTAAATTTGATGAGAATCGTTAAGTACCCGCTAATCAAATTAGGGTACAAATGTAAGAAAATTTTATTCAAAATAATATTTTTACGAAACGTTGTTAAAAAGATATTTTGATCACAAAAATTTAACGTAAATGAAATGCATGGAGACATTTATCATGTAATGCAACATCAAATCTTTGGCAAGACTTAGTTGTTTTATTTATGCATATTGCACACCTTTTTCTTGGTTGCCCAGTAAGAATCAAATGTTGTCCACTTTGTGGAATGGTATATGATTTAGATTATTTGCGGCCCTACCAGTTGTAACTTTTCCATATTTCTGCAAAACTGCTGGAACTTCTGCTGGGTCTTCTAAATTCAAAGTTATCGAGTTTCAGATCATACTGACTAGAATTCTAGATAAAACCTTGCTTACTCCCATTGCGCCCAAAGTATGGTATCATTGACTCAACACTAGATAAATAAGAACTGACCGGTGCATATTTAACAAATTTTTCATTTATTATGTCAACAAGGGGATGTAGTTTTGCCATCTTGTCATTTTGACCAAGATTTGAATTATCGGTAATATCAATAAATCTAACAATTTCTTCAAATCCATTACACCTCATTAAATTGATGACCAGAGTATTTCGAGAATCATCGTGTCCTTCCCAAAACATTCTTCGTCTTGGAATAGGAACATACCCACTCAAATATACTATACCTATAAATACAAGAAGGTTGTTAGTTCGTAGTTTCAAACTACAATATGTTTAACTAACAATTCTAGTACATCTCCATAAAGAAAGATTTCTAAAAATTCCAAAGGATCACTATGTTCAGATAAGGTTAGCTGCAACACATAGATACTGTTTTTTGAATTATTTGTTCTGCTTTTTGAAAGGGGTCTCCGTTTCCAGTTACGTTTTCTCTTTACTTCTTTGTTCTTTGTAACCTTCTTTCGTTTCATCTATGGCTCATTATTTTCACCCAGCTTATCAGTCTGATCTAGTTCAGTTTCTACATGATCCTCACACGTGTTTTGTTCATTTTCGACCTTTCCAGTGTTCGTTGTCTCATCCCAACAGAAATAACTTTCAGCCAGTTATTGTAGCTGGTGACGATTTAGTTTATTAGGATCATTGTAGTCTTCGTCACCTGAATCCTCGTCGCTTTCCTTTCCGGTATTATTTGCCGGTGTAATATATATGCAGTCTGGTATAATATCCTGTTAATTTAAGCGTTCAGTTTCATCTAGCAGTTCTGCAGTTGTAAGAGATTTTTTCCTGTAAGCAAATGTAGTACATGTTTTATGTGCCTAGCGGGTCTTTGACAACCCAACGAACTTTAAGTGTCCATCCCTGGCTAATATACTAGGCCAGATATAATCTAATAATACTAATCAATTTTGTTATGCTTTTTTGAACCTCAGAATTGTATTACAGTTAATTTTAAATTACTTTCTTAAAACTTACCAATAATTAAACGTAGACATTTTATTCACACAAAAAATTACTAAGAAAACGTTGAAATAAAATAATCTCAAGCACACGTCAAACCATTGCTCCTGAAACTATAGTGCGATTTTTGAAAGAAAACGATCGAAAGGAATGCGATTGGAATGTGATCTCTATTAGGGTTATCCAATTTCAATTAAGAAATTGATAAACAAATTTTAAATGGTAAAGCGAAAACTAATGAATATTACTTCTTAGTGCAATATTGTTTAATATTTGGATATGAAGCTTATTACATGTGTTTCAATAAAATTTGCATTAAATGTTATAAATTTTATAAACATGGATGAAATGTAATGAAAATCGATTCCTTTCTAACGTAATGCATCTAATAACGCAAATAGTTAATATAGATATTTTTTTTTATTGTAAATTATTGGTAAAAATATCCATTATTAATTATTTTATATTTTTTTTTTGTAAAGTTGTGCAAACTCATTCTTTTATTTCCTCACTCTTTTATTTCAATCAACAGCACGAAATGGAACATGCAAAGAAATGCCTAAAATTCAGTAGTAAAAAAAGATATTGGAGCAAATTTATTAGATGTCATAAAATAGACTCTCTGGTTTCTCTCATATTAAAAATATCAGTAGCACAACCCCTATTACTGAACATTTCTATATTACAATTTATTCTTTATATATTATTTCGTTTAAACTTTTTAATTTTTTAAAAGCTTGAAGTACATATTTTATATAAGTTTACAATATATCACCTCGTATAATAATTCTCATTCAGAACTATACGAACATCTTATCTACTCGTTTAAAAGTAATTAACATAAGGTTTTATCTATCTTGATAACTACTCTTTTTTGATACTACAGGTCATTATTTGAATCATGTTCTTAATCATTATTTGATTATCTTCGGTCAATCATTATCTTATTGTATTATACAATTTTGCTAAAAACTCATTTGTAAATTAAGTCTTAGCTGAGAACAATACCTATCCTAATGAAGTTCTTATCTACTCGTTTAAGGTTAATTAATTTCATGTCCTTATGTCATTATTGAATTTTACGTAAAAATGCCTACTTATGTAATTTTATATATAAATTAATATTTTTAAACAAATACTTAGTTCAACTGTGAAACGGTTCTTATGTACATTGTGTGCTGTGTACATTTATTTTGTTTAAAATACCCTTCAGGTTTGTTCGCCTGGTCTAAGTTTATTAACTTTTGGTTTCTTTGCGATATTTAGTTTTATAAATAGTTTAGACTTTTTATAATATGGATAGTGCCCGTGGTAAAACCATTTCTGGCGAAGCTAGAAAAGTAATTGCCAATGTTATTAAGTTTGTGATGAAGAGCGCGAAAAAAAAACTTTTTGCAAAACAGTTCATCAAGCGACTGAGAGAGCTGCTTTATATACTGGCATTTCTATTAGCAGCATCAATAGAATAAAGCGGTACCAAAAGACCACTTTCAGATATTTGTGACAAAATGTATGACTTTGATATGTAGGTTATAAGGCGCACTATCAATGATTTTTATATGACAAAAAAACTTGTGCCAATATTGTATAAAATATTGGTGGCAGTGCGATAGCAAATTGACTTTCCTTATTCAAAGTCTCTTAAAGACTAATGGTTTTAAATGGCAAAAATGCCAAAACAAGAGGAAGTTAAGTTATTGGTGGAAAAACCAGATATTGTATCATCATGGAGAGGCAAATATTTAAAAACCATTAGACTTTTTAGAGAACAGCAAAAAAAGATTTTCTAAATGGACGAAACCTGGGTCGACAATGATGTTTCCTGGAGTAAATGTTGGCAAGGTGCTGACGTAACAGGTACTGTCACAGGTGTAATCTCGTCTCAGCGCTTAATTATAGTACATATTGGGTCCACAGAAAGATTTTTACCAAACTGCAAGTTGGTATTTAAAGCTGGCTCATCAAGAGAAGACTATCACGGCCAAATGAACTCATTCAACTTCGAAAAGTGGATAA
>WYDF02063880.1:0-11669 GCA_009867245.2 Adranes taylori
CAGCTTCTTTATATTGGGGGGAGGGGGGCCATCCGATGAATTTGCCACGGGCCTCGAACGGTATAGTTACGCCACTGCGTATTCCAAAAAGTCATATCATAACTAGAGCTGCAAAAACTAATCAGAGAACCAACACTTTTATAAAATATTATAACCGATTAAAATTGTTAATTATGGTTTCAAATTACGGTAAAATGCAATATAAATCCAGAAATAATATTAAAATATTTTAATAAATTCATAAATAAAAATTGTTTTTGGAAAAATTGTTATTTTATTGTGGATGTTGTTTCGAATCGTGGAGTATACAATTGTACCAACTTAATTAGTATGATAAAATTTCCTTAGTGTGATTTTCAAAAAAATTAATTTAATTAACTGTTATTGAATTTTTGACAAATAGCATTACAAAAAATCTTTTATGTCACACGTATGCAACAGGAATAGCAAACTTACTTTTCAAAGTTCTCGCACCTTCGTCGCTCGAACTTCAAATGCGCTCGTTATGCTATTCCATATGTTGCATCACTTGTAAGTAAATAACTATTGTATTATTTTTTAAATAAATAAATTTTTTACACAGTTCTTTATTGTGTAATTTAGATTTTTTGCCTTTTTTACTATTTTTTTTAATTTGCAGTAAATTTGTATATTCTTGTATGAAAGGGCGCCAAATTTTGTTTTGCCTGGGGTGCTCAAAACCCTAGAACCGGCCCTGCAGCCAAATATTTAAAAACAAAAAATACAAATGTTGCTTTCAAAACCAACAACAACCTTAGTATAAATACATCAACAACTCCAAAACAAGAAAAAAACAAACTAAGTGCCTCGGTACTCAGCTATAACACATTCAAAATACAAAGTTCTATGCAACATTACTTACCACAAGCCACCTAGCTCCATTACTTAATTTATAGTTGTTTATATCTTGTATTTAGATTAAGTTTAAAACTCACGTCGAGGATGCCACTGTGTTGGTGAAACATGTTACAATAAAAAAAAATTGTGCATTTACTTTATATACCGGGTGAATCATTTAACTTGGAATTTTGTATATATCGAAAAATATGGATCAGACAGAAAATTTGCTGAATCTAAACTTTAATATCTCCGCGGGGTGTACCCACTAGTACTAAATTACGCCCACCCCCACATCCCCTGTGGACGGAGTGGGCGGCAAATTTGAAATCTTAAATAGAATCCCCTATTGTTTATCATAGTTTCGGATTTTACGTCGAAAAGTACGTACGATTTGTCCGAAAAAAAATTCAATTCGAAGCAGATGGCGCTGTAATCGCAAGAAATGGATCAGAAATCAATAGAATTAAAAAACAGAAACACATTTTTAGTATTTTCGACAGGCATTGATGTTACGCGGCCCTCCCTCCCCTCCACGTTACATCCACATTTTATTTGATTCGACTCTTTACATTTTCGGTACGCGTCAATAACTTAAAATAAGATTTCTCGTAGGTTTGCTAGTTAGTATTTAAACATGGGAATGTCCTTTTGAGAAGGTGTTTATTTTTAAATGAAACAAAGATATTATTAATAAATATGTTTTATTCCATCCTTATAATGACTGATATATTTAAGTACAAAAGTAATAATTTTCATTTTATGATAATTATTAAGATAGTACGGTACAATGTATATGTTTCTAGGTAGTATGGCACGTCCACATTAAAATAAGTATTGTAGTATACCTAGTAAATCGTACCTAGTAAATACCTAGTAAATCTTTTTAAATCGAGTGTATGTTAACGTGACTCATTAAGGTGAGTCCCCTTGGCTCTCAGTGTTCAAGAAAATGCTCGAAATGGTGACCTTGAATTTCAATACATTTATCGATCCCTGTTTGAAATGACTATACAACTGAGAAGTACGTCTCTATTAATATGAGCACAAGCATTCCTGATTCGTTCAATCATATTTTCACGAGATGTTGGTACACTTTGTTTTTCAGGTATCCCCACAAAAACAAATCTGACGAACTTAGATCTGGTGATCTGGCAGGCCAATTTATCGGACCAGCTCTACCGATCCAGCGACCGTGGAAATCATGATCAAGTACTTCGCGTGGTATGGTACTACCGAATAATGCGCCAATGAATTTGTCGCCAATTATCCCGCACCACACGTTGATAGACCAAGGACGCTGATGCTCAACCTAACGCAGTCAGTGTGGGTTTTCAACACTCGAATAATGCATGTTATGTCGATTAATAGCTCCATGGTTTGTAAAAGTTGATTCGTCAGAAAATAATACTCAACGAAAGAAATTACGATTCATTTGTATTTGTTCCTGTGCCCACTGACAACATGTTAAGCGATTTTCGAAATCAAAGCCATGAAGATCTTGGTGCAAAGATACGTGGTAAGGATGATATTTATGGTGCTATAAAATTCTCGAAACACTGTTTTGGGACACTCCGCAATTGCAAGCTATTTCTCGTGTACTGGCGTGGGCATTATACACCACTGCGGCTTATACAGCAATTGCATCATATTCTCCAGTTATTGTTTTTCGACGGATCCTGTTTTTACGTTGAACACTTCCATCGGCAATAAACTGTTTGACAGTACGGAAAAACGAAGTGCGTGATCGTGCCCTGTCCAGAAAACGCTGAGCATAAAGGCTGAGCATTATCAAAATTCCTGCCACATTCTCCATAAACAAGAACCATTTCAATTTTCTCTTGTAAGGTAAACATATCCATTTTCACCTTTTGTAACAAAGTAAATTGTTCCTTGTTAATCTTTCATAGATACAAGTACTACTTTCTACAACTAATGTACAATAATTCGCACCAAACTCCCGAATTTAAATAGACTATTGTTTGACGTTTACGTTTGTGTTTGTCAGAGGTAACGCGATGTAACTAATTATAATAACCGATTGAGGTAGAGATACATGTAAGTATTTAAACCTAGTAAGTGTGATAAAGAATTTAAAATCTTAAATAAAAATCTGTATTTTCTACGTTAAAAAATACATCTAATTTTTCTGCATTTGTTTATTTCTGGCTTCTTCCATTGAAAACAAATTGTTTCAATCTTGCAATAAAAATACATCTATCTCTACCTCACCCGTTTATTAAAATTAGCAACTTATGCGGTGGAGGGGCAACCGTAACATCATTGAATAGCCCCTCAAAAAAAACTAAATACGTGTCTCTCTGTTCTTTGATGTCTGTTCCATTTCTTGCGATTATAGCGCCATCTGTCGCGAGTAAAAAATTTTTTTTCCTACTTAAGATTTCAAATTTTCCGCCTGCCCCGCCCACAGGGTATGTGGGGATAGGCGTTATTTGGTACTAGCGGATGCCCTCCTCGGAGATATTAAAGTTTCTATTCGACAAATTGTCTGATTCGTATTTTTCGATATATAAAAAAGTCCAGGTTAAATGATTCGCCCGGTATATATATATATATATATATATGCAAATTAACTATAAATTCAAGTATATATAGTTTAGTGTATAACTAAATATTTATACCAATATACATTTATTAAAATAATATTTATATTATATTTAAAAATGCGAATAAATCTACGAGCCCAAAAGTCATGCACTATTGGATTTTACTAATTTTGCTTGTAGGACTGAAAAATGTTGACCATCGAGGAGCGAGTAGAGATTATCCTCCCTTGTGGAAGAGAAGGACTCTCCCAAAAGGCAAGTTGCAGATTAATTTCATGCGAGGCATCCTGAATAAGAGCCAGTGGCGCACTCAAGAGTTGGCAGGCTGCTAGCAAAGTTTAAGGCTACAGGTAATGTAGCTGATGGTGCTCCGGACACTTTAGAAGGGGTAGTGCAAGGGGTTTTGGCAAAGGTATCAGCAAGTGCAATAAAATCAATCAAGTGGGCGTTCTTCGAACCATACTGGAGTATCTTGCAAAAACACAAGTTTCATCCGTACAAGTTACAAATATTACACCACATGTCTGCAGACAATCTAGATTGGCGTATGAAAATCTGCAATTCATTTTTGACCTCAGTCTACGAAAAAATCAGAGTTTTTGTATAAAGTTAAGTTTTCGAGCGAAGCCATTTTTTATATAAAAGGTAACTTAAACCATCATAACTTTCCGTACTGGACCGACAATTAACTCTCACTGTTTTATCGGCAGTAATGAGCAAGCAGTTGATCGCATTATGGTTTGGTGTGATCAGTGGATAGACAGAATCATAGGCCCCTATTTCTTTGACGGAACAGTTAACAGTGAACTTTACTTAGGAATGTTAAGATGGAATTACTACCTGTTTTGGATTTCCTGGGTTCTCAAAAATCTAGAATGGTTCAAGCAGGATTTCAACTATGTTTCAATTTAGCCGGAAACCATACTGAACATATATTGTAAATCTCTATCGTACAGGACGTTGGGTTACCCTATAAAAATTATAAAGCTTTCTAGGAAATAATCAATAACAAAATACAGCAGCAAATTCACAAATGTAAACCTATTTTATTATGTACGTAGTAAAGGAAGGTGTCTCTCAGTTTGACGAGTTTCCTTTTCCTCAATTTGGAATTTTCTAATAATACAATCTCATTCATTTTAAACGCAATTAGTAACGTAAATTATTTTTGTAACTATAAATTATTAAATTAATTTCATATACGAGAGCTGCTTCACGCGAGAGTGTCTTTTCAATAAAAGACTTGTATTGGGGTAAAAATATATTTTTGTTAGTACATCCCTTCCAACTCTGCACATTTAATCCAGCGGATTTCCAATATTTTAAATCAACCAAAAATTATCTTTTGGCTGTCATCTCCTCATTTGTACCGAATCTGTCTCCACTTAGGCACTTCCAAGCAATTTTCAAGCCACTTTTTCAATCTCTTTACACCAGTTTGGGTACCAGAACAATCTGACGAAACCATATCTAGCGAATATGGAGGGTGGCGTAGCAATTCGTAACTTAATTCTATGAATTTAGCGGATGCAATGGCGGACGAATAAGAGGGCACAGAACTTTCTTTTTGAATAAATGTGCTCATTTTTTTCTTTAGTTCTGCATCGAAGTGAGTCACTAAATTAGCATAATATTGGCCAGTTATTGTGCTTTCCATCTCTAAATAGTGAATAAAGATTATGCCTTGGAAATCTCAAAAGATCGTGGCCATGACCTTAGTTTCTCGCGTAAATGATGGAATCAAGTCTATTCATCTACGGTGACATTTCGACGACAAAATTCTCTTGGATTACATATAAACTTAGGTAAATCGTCATTGAAAATTGAAATATGAATGCGCATTTCCGCTACAGTTAACAAACGCAGCACCCATGTTGGGGTTAACTATTTTAAGTTTAAACTTTGATGTAAAATATTGTGCACCCGTTTAGTTAAAATGCTCACTTCAATAGTTACCTCGTACCAAATTATATAATTTCTGTCGACTTTTAAACACTAGTACACCCAGTTTAATCAAGATTCCATGTTTATTAACCATTAGAAAAAAACTTACGTTCCTTTTTAAAATGTTTTTCAAACACCCAGTTTCATCAAGATTCCATATTTTTGAATCATTAGAAAAACTTTCGTTCCTCTTTAAGACGTTCTACA
Organism: Adranes taylori; assembly: GCA_009867245.2. Taxonomy (NCBI): domain Eukaryota; kingdom Metazoa; phylum Arthropoda; class Insecta; order Coleoptera; family Staphylinidae; genus Adranes; species Adranes taylori. The sequence continues at coordinate 5,577 of WYDF02063880.1, forward strand.
AATTATATTATGCTAACTTAGAAGTACTAAGTGCTAACTTTTGACCAGTCGTACATCCAATTTCATCCGATTCCATTTTGTTGAACCATTATAAAATCATTCGTTCCTCTTTCAGACATCTTCCACATTATATAATTTCTTTTGACTTTTGAACAGTTGTACACCCAGTTTTATCAAGAATCCAAATTCATGAACCCTTAGAAAACTTTGGTTCCTCCGTCAGATGTTTTCCAAATATCTAGTTTCATAAAGATTCCTTATACGTGAACCGTTAGAAAACCTATCGTTACTCTTTAAAACGTTTCCAAATTATGTTATTTCTGTTCACTTTTGGAGGGTAGTACACCCAGTTTCATCCGATTCCATGTTCTTTAACCATTAGAAAAACTTTAGTTCATCTTTAAGCTGTCTTCCAAATTATATAATTTGTTTTGACTTTCGAACAATGTATAGTGTATACCCAGCTTTATTAAGATTACATATTATTGAACCTGTAAAACAAATTCCGTGTCTCTTTAAGACGTCTTGTATATACCCAGTTTCATCAAGATTTCTTATTTTTAAAACACTAAAGAAAACGTTCGTCACTATCTAAGACGTTTTCCAAATTATATTATGTCTTTTGACTTTTGAACAGTAGTACACCTAGTTTCATCCGATTCCATGTTCTTGAACCATTAGAAAAACTTTCATTCCTCTTTAAGACATCTTCCAATTTATATAATTTCATTTGATTTTTGAAAAGATGTACACCCAGTTTTATCAATATTTCATATTCTTGAACGACTAAATAACTTTCAGTCCTCTTTAAAATTTTCCAAACACCCAGTTAAATTAAGATTCCATATTCTTGAAGCATTCCAAAAAATAATATTATTTCTATTGGCTTTTGGAAAGTAGAATACCCAGTTTCATCCAATTCCATGTTCTTGAACCATTGGAGAAGTTTCATAAAGATTCCATATTCTTGAACCACTAAAAAAACTTTCATTACTCTTTAAGACGTTTTCCAAATTATATGATGTCTTTTTATTTTCGAACAGTAGTACACCTAGTTTCATCCGATTCCATGTTCTTGAACTATCGAAACACTTTCATTCCTCTTTAAGATGTCTTCCAAATTATATAACTCCTTTTGAGTTTTAAAAAGATGTACACCCAGTTTTATCAAGATTGCATATTGTTGAACCATTAGAGAAACTTCTGGTCCTCTTTAAGTTGTCTTCGAAACACTCAGTTGCATCAAGTTGCCATATTCTTGAATTAGCAAAACTTTTGTTACATTTTAATGCGTTTTCCAAATTATATAATGTGTTTTGACACTTGACCCATGGTGCACCCAATTTTATTAAGATTCCATATTTTGGAACTATTAGAAAAAATTTCTTTCCTCTTTAAGATGTCCTCTAAACATCCAGTTTCATCAAGATTCCATATTCTTAAACCATTAGAAAAACTTTCGTTCCGCTTTAATACTTCTTCCAGATTATATAACTTCTTTTGGCTTTCAAAGCAATGCACACCCAGTTTCATTAAGATTCCACATTCTTCACCAATTAGCAAAATTTTCGTTCCTCTTTAAGACGTCTTCCAAATTCACAGTTTCATAAAGATATCATATTCTGGAACCAATAAAAAACTTTCATTACTCTTTAAGACGTTTTCCAAATTATATGTCTTTTTATTTTCGAACAGTAGTACACCTAGTTTCATCCGATTCCATGTTCTGGAACTATCGAAAAACTTTCATTCCTCTTTAAGATGTCTTCCAAATTATATAATTCCTTTTGAGTTTTAAAAAGATGTACACCCAGTTTTATCAAGATTGCATATTATTGAACCATTAGAGAAACTTCTGGTCCTCTTTAAGTTGTCTTCGAAACACTCAGTTGCATCAAGTTGCCATATTCTTGAATTAGCAAAACTTTTGTTACATTTTAATGCGTTTTCCAAATTATATAATATGTTTTGACACTTGACCGATGGTGCACCCAATTTTATTAAGATTCCATATTTTGGAACCATTAGAAAAAATTTCTTTACTCTTTAAGATGTCCTCCAAACATCCAGTTTCATCAAGATTCCATATTCTTAAACCATTAGAAAAACTTTCGTTCCACTTTAATACTTCTTCCAGATTATATAACTTCTTTTGGCTTTCAAAACAATGTACGCCCAGTTTCATTAAGATTCCACATTCTTCAACAATTAGCAAAATTTTCGTTCCTCTTTAAGACGTCTTCCAAATTCACAGTTTCATAAAGATTTCATATTCTTGCACCAATAAAAAACTTTCATTACTCTTTAAGACGTTTTCCAAATTATATTATGTCTTTTTACTTTTGAACAGTAGTACACCTAGTTTCATCCGATTCCATGTTCTTGAACCATTAGAAACTCTTTCGTTCCTCTATAATATGTCTTCTAGATTATGTAATTGTTTTTTACTTTCGAACAATATACACCTAGTTTCCTAAATATTCCATATTCTTGAACAATTAGAAAAACCTCCGTTCCTCTTTAAGATGCCCTCCAAATACCTAGTTTCATGAAGATTCCATATTCTTCAACCACTAACAAAACTTTCGTTACTCTTTAAACCATTTTCCAAATTATATTATGTGATATGTCTTTAGACTTTTGAACAATAGTACAATTAGTTGCATCAGATTCCATATTCTTGAGCTATTAGAAAAACTTTCATTCCTCTTTAAGACGTCTTCCAAATTATATAATTCGTTTTGACTTTTGAACAGATGTGCATACAGTTTTATCAAGATTCCATAGCCTTGAACCATTAGCAAAACGTTCGTTCCTTTTTAATACGTTTTCCCAACACCCAGTTTCAGCAAGATTTCATATTTTAGAGCCATTAACAAAACGTTCATTCCACTTTAAGGCTTCTTCCACATTATCAAAAAAACTCTACATGTTGTATCTGTTAAAGAACTTTGCGCCTGACAAGCTGCCTTCAAATATAAAACTAATTTCTTTACTACATACTGCACACCTTAATGTGCATTACCCATAAATATTCAAATGTGTGAGAAACTGAAACTAGAACACTGTTGTATCTTAACACCGAAAGAAGTAAAAAAATTCCATTTCAATTTTTGTCCTTTGTATCTAAAAATGAATAGCGTAAAAATACAGAAAAAAACTATAATTTAATTCTTTGCAATGTTCTCGTAAACTAATCCAAAACTATCAGATACTACATACTACTCCGGAGCTACCTAGCAAATTATCTTTCCAAATCCGGATAAACTTCTGTTGCTATAAATCGTTTGTGCACTCATAAGCTACAACGGATGGGATTCTAAAATTAAATTTTCATACGCTGCTGATTTTGGTAAATTGAGAATTGTTAATATATGATGAAACTTTCCGCTAGATAATTATAAAATAGTCGTAAAGAAGAAATGTTTAACATAAAGAATTTAGAAATGAATATGTTTAAAGAAACAAATTAAAAATTAAATAATACATAAATAAATAAAATAAATTCTCAGATAAATTAATTATTAACATAAAAGAGGGTTATTTAATGAACGTTATGAAAAATCAACCGTTAAATTGGAAGTTTTTAGTTTATTGTAAGTTACGGTACGAGGGTTGTTCGTTGTATTACAACTAAATTCTAACTTAAAAGAATTCAAGTTAGCGTCAACTATATCCGCCCTTGTGGAAAAGAAGGATTCTCCAAAAGACAAGTTGCAGATGAATTTAATGTGAGGCACCTTGAATGAGAGCCACTGCCGCACTCATTAATTTGCAAACTGCTTGCAATGTTCAAAGCTACAAGTAGGGTGGCCGATGGTACTCCGTGCACTTCACAATAGTGGAAGTGGCTTTGGCGAAGGTATCAACAAATACGAAAAAGCAATCCGCTGAACAAGCTTGGAAGTGAGTGTTTCTCGAACCACACTATGGAATATCTTACAGAAACACAAGTACAAGTTACAAATGTCACACCACATGTCTGAAAACGATCCAGATCGCCGTTTGAGAATGTGCAATTAGTTTTTGATCCAGTTGGAGGAGAACCCAAAGTTTTGTCTAAAGTAATGTTTTTTTATTTAAATGGTCGGTTAATTTTTATGTAAATGGTCGGTATTGGTCCAACACCAACCCCCACCGGTTTATCGGTAGTGTAGAGCAAGAAGCTGATCGCGTAATGGTATGGTGTATTCAGTGGAAAGACCAGTACATAGGCCCTCTTTGACGGAACAGTTAACAGGGAATTTTACTTGACAATGTGAGGAGATGAATTACTAACTGATCTCGATTTGCTGAATTCTAGATAACCAGAATGGTTCATCCAGGACGCTGCAGCCCCACAGTATGGTACACAAGTTCGTAATTGACAAGATGCAAACTTCATCCGTGGATTGTTCGTAGGCGACGATTGGAATGGGATATCTAGATTTAAACCCCGATGGATAGTGCTGTGTGGGTTTATGCAGAAGCCAAAGTTTACCAAGGTCAGGGACAAAAACAATCTGCTGTGTGCGCACCACGACTGTGGGCCGTTCAGTAATGCCTAACTTGGTAAGCAACATTCTGCGGAAGATGGGAGATCGTTTTGAATTATGTGTCGTCTTAGACGGAAACCAGATTGAACCATATATTGTAAATCCCTATGGTGCAGGATTTTTGGATCATCTTGTATTTGAATCCCCCAATGACGATGTAGTATTCTACATCGTCAATGGTGGCTGTAATGATTTTCCTTGTAATGATTTTAGCTGTAATGATTTTTCCTTCATAGTGTTGTGACCCATTATAAGTATTTGTATATTTAATCTAGGTCACCGTTTCTCAAAAACTAACAGAAAAATGTTACTAGTCCGCGAAAGATAATTAATAATATTTTTTTTGCAAAAAAATATTTAGCAAGTATAATTAGTTGTCCGCGTTAGAAATGATATGCCTTACTGGTCCGTTGTGCATATTTGCTTAAGAAACACTGATCTAGGTTGCAATGAAAAGTATTTATAATATAATAGGTTTATAGCTGGGAAGTTGTTAGAGCTAGACTCCTCATGTTGGTATCATTTTAAAGACAATCTAAAGCACTATTAAAATGTAAAAAATCTCGACGAACTGTTTTTTGTATACAGTTCTTCAAACAATTTTCTTAACACTAACTTATCTGTTAATAAATACAATAAATAGATCAATCCTCGGAAATTTCGCACAAAACATAACAAGTTCAGTTTAGCAACGTATATACAATCTCTAATATAAATTATAACAAGGGTACTCACATATGGTTAGTGGTTATGGGTAGTACTTCGACCGGCTGCACTCTCGCGGTCTGAGTTTTTTATTCTACTTCAATGATAAGAACTGGCTCGATAATTCGTACTGTGTTTAAAGGACTCTCTGTATAAGTCTTTTTTGGTTTACCCGTTCTACCCTCGTCATTAATATTTCTCATCATTATTATTTCCAGTCTACTTTCCCTACACTGCTTACCTATTAACCCTACTGTACTAATTGCTTATAGCCATAATGACTTTACTGTCAGCCATAATTGAATCAACACCAATGATTTCTATCACCTTTACACACATATAACGTTGCGCTCGACGTGCTATCACTCTTGATCGATTATTTGTTAATTAGATTAAGTCTCACTGATAGTGGTACTATTAATTGCCCAATCAGAGCGTCTCCTCGCTCTTAACATCAATTTGCATGATTTCTGTAATTGACGTCACAGTTTTTATATCTTTCCGTCGGCAAAAGAATTGCTAATCTATGCTTCTCATGATGAAATTCTAATTTAACCGATATGTGAGTACCTTGTACAAATGTTTATATTTTGTCTATTGTTCCATCAATAAATATTTAACTGACACTTCCTGTCTCAAATAACATTTGTCATTTAGCACTACTGCTTAAAGTAATAAACATTTCTATAAATACAGCCATCTTTCCTAAAGTTGATGACTCTTCGTTCTTTATTTTATAAAACTATGTACAGTATGATTTAATTTATACAATGACAAATGCTAGCGTTACACTATTATTCCTATACCAAACGTTAATACAAAATTACATTGAAAACGTAGTTGTTCATATATA
>WYDF02063891.1:0-11669 GCA_009867245.2 Adranes taylori
AAAAATTTGAAGGAGGCCATTTTCTATCCTGCAAATATATCAGCATAACAGTGAGGTATATTATACCACGACATGTACTTATATTCGATGTATTATTTAATAATAATAATAATAAGCCTTTATTGTGACCAAAAGATTACAAACGTATAATAAATTTTACGTATAATAAATTTTATAAGTCCTAAATTACGTTACATTTTATATTCTTCAAACTTAAAAAACAAATGATGATAAATTATCTTACTCAGAAAAAATTAAAATATAGGATAGGAAACAGGAATGAAATTTAGTAATGGTTACAAAGGTGCTTTGTCAGCGAAATCGGAAGTTGTGACTGGTTTTCAAACGCACCTTGTATAGACAATTTACATAATTAATACTTTGCGTCACAAGATTTTTTTTTATAATTACTTATTTCTGATTTTTCAAAAGAGAAAAGAGAGAAGTAGTAGAAACAACAAATAAAAATAGAACGGAAAGTAGGAAGAGGTTAAGAGGAGAAATTGTATTTGATTCATTAATATACTATTTTGTTAGTCATATAGAATATATAAATTATAACAGTAAGGAAAATGCAAACAATTTACGAAAGGTTTGTTGTTTCGTAGTCCAAGTTGAACTACGAAATACCTTATCCCTAAAAAGTTTCTTAAAGGCATTTAGAGATCTAAATTTTAAATCGTATGTGATGTCATTCGATATCCGAGCAATATGTTGTAAACTTCTTTCTATTAACGTAGTTCCATGATGGACTTATATCACCTTTAATTATAATATTAGTGTTGCGAATATGAACATCAATAGGAAGACTTTTTATTATTTATTATATTGTAGTAGAAACTTGCTGCATGAAGTGTTTTCCTATTTTGAATGTTTAACCACATACACCTTAAGAAAATACCGTGGTAACGTGAACCCCATCAGCATGGTCTTTCGAACAATGGCATCATCAAAAATCAAGATTCAATAGAGAAGATGAGACAAAAAATTTGATTGAGTGTCAACAGATGAAACATGCAGTGCAGCAAATGCCCGTGGTTGGAAGTAAATTCATAACATAAATTTTACGAATAATTTGTTTACAATACGATGCACTGCAAACTATTACGGCATCCATTTAAAAGAACTGATTTCGGGATGGAATTACATGACATGCATTTCGGAAACCCGGTTTAATTCTGACATTAATCTAGAAGGATTTAAAATAATTAAAAAAAGAAAACAAATTATTTTTAACATAATGGATTTCGTTCAAAACATTAACCATATTGAGAAAAGGAAAATTAAAAAAAAAAACATAATACTTAGAAAATAAAGCAGTGTACATTGGGCGGTTTAAGAGTGATATTGTCCAAAGTAAGCGCACTCCGCACATAACATTTTCTTGCAAAATCCGCAAAGTCAGCGACCTTGGTTGTGAACTTTGGCAACGGTTTTTCTACTTTCTACTATACGATATAAAATGTAATAAGTTATAGTTGTTGATATTTCGTTTTTATGTTTATGTATGGACTGACTTTTTGCACTAATTAGAGATTTTTGTTTCAGGTAAATACCAATACTCCAAGTTATCTACAAATTTGGTGAGAATTATTTATTATACATATTCCTATTTATATAATTGTTTCTTATTTTTGCAATAGGAAACATTATGGGACAATTTGTTGTAGTATGAAAGTCACTAATAGTTTGTTCAATCCAAAATCCAATGCACAAAAATGAAATCTCATTTATAAATGGAAGACCATAATCAAAAAGAAGATCGAATTTAATTACAAACTACCACTATTTATACTGATAAAAATAAATATTTTCATTTTTCTGTGCGAAAACGTAATACAATTTCTATATTTAGTTCATTAGTATCATGACGAAATAGGTACCAGACTGACCGATAACCCGTTCTATAGTATATAGTAAGTGAACTAATCATTCATTTAAGCACACTTCTCTTTAGGTGAGTCTACAGAGTCACCTTAGATTGTTGATTAACGTAATTACGATGTATAGTGCCTGCTTCTCGTATTTAGTAACATACACAGAGAATGGATTACATTCTCATGAATGAATTAACATAAAGAATGGATTATCCGGATTAATTAATGCAGGTACTGTTCGGATAACTCATAATCCGGATACCCTTGAGCCAAGGGTATGTATAAAACTACAATAAAGTACAGGTACTGTGATAAAGTATAAATTACCTTTTTTCATATGTACATCTCTGTAAGTAAGGGAATTTCCAAAGATGAAAACGTGAAGTTTAAAACATCGAAATCTTGCGCGGGAAACTTTAAACGGACATCCGGATAACCGGTCATCCGGATGTTCGATATTCGAATAATCGATGCTTTACTGTGTAACAAATTCAAATCAGAAATGTAATTATAAAAACATGTATGAATGTATAATGTTAAAGAAACATTTGGCTACAGTGATAACAATATTTCCTACAAAGAATATTTTATTGGTGCCAGCATCCGAAAGGAGACTGGGTAAAAACAAGATTTGAAACTAGCGTTTGTCTAACAACGCATTTTGAATGAACGGTAAAATATGATATCATTCGGCCGTGTATACTTAGCTAAATTGGACGTATTGCCGACGACCTGCTGCACTTTGAATTGTATGAAGACTAGAGAAGCAGCAGCAAATTACTTTCAGTGCAAGCTCGCTTCTACGTTATCATCTGTTTTACTCGCCCAGAAATTTGAATGTTAGTTAATTGTCGAAAGGTTATAATTGCACATGTTTAGTTGTTAAATTACTCGAAATGGTAGTTTGCTCGCGCATATAACCTGTTGCTCCAGTTTCGTCTACAAGAGACAAAACTTTGTTCTCGGGCTCTAGCCACTTTAGAAGTTTAGATATTCGTAATCAAAGAAAATTTATCAAACATCGATCAGCTAAATTCAATTTAATTATATATATTTTGTTGTGTACATTATTATAGCAATTAATGTTAGTTAAAATTGGTACAGTAAACTTGCGTTGTAAAAATTCAAGCACAGTGTTAGCTTTGCTTGGACTAATAATATTATTTAGAACTGAAAATAAATAACCACTTTCACTAATTCTCGAAATATACAAACTGGATCCATCCAAGAATAAATATACAGTCCCAACCTCCAAACAAAGGTTGATTGTTAAAGAAAAACCTCTTGAATTGTCGCAATCATGTATTAGTAGTATAATGTATTAGTAGAGATAAATGTAATTATTGCAAGGGTGCGCTCAAGATTTACGCGTGCAATAATTTGAAAAGTGCATCCTTCGAGCCTCGGTCTGAGAGAATTAAGGTTCTCAAACTCTGCTTCAATTCTTTAGCATCAGGCGACTTAGCAAAGTCGTGCAAATCATCTAACAGCAAGAAATGTAATGGTAGACAGCATAGTCTGTCACATAGAGAAAATAATACTCAGGGCGATGATCACAGCGGATAAAACATTGTTTTAACTTCTTATGATGAATCCTTTGAATATAATACACAGATTTTACTTTCTGCCACTATTCGCAAGGCAACGTTCATAAATGTCGGGCCTTATCAAGGGATCAGTCTAATTTTATATCTGAAGCTCTTTGTAAGAAGTTAGGTTTACCTAAATCTTCCATTAATATCTAGGTAGTAGGTATTAACCAGTTTAGGAGCCATCTCAATGCAGAATGTTCTGTAAACCTTCGTTATGTTATGAATAACTATAAGGTTTCACTCAATTGTTTGGTATTACCTGAAATCTGTACCAAATTGCTTAATTGTAAATTATCGCGCACTGCTTTGAAAATTCCTGCACACACCAAGCTTGCTAATCCCAACTTGAATTTGCCGGATAAGATTGATAAGTTGCTAGGTGCGAATGTCTTGTGGTCTCTTATTTCTGATCAACGGATACAACTAAGTTTTCCATCTAAGTTTTCCAGTTTTCCAATTTATTGGGAAGTACCCCAATAAAAGACATTTATTGAATATCTCGGTTAGGAGCGATATGGTCTCAGCTGGAATGTGTCTGAGGATACGACGAGTTAAAGCGTCTAAACCACGAGCGGTGTTTTTGCCTTTGTTTAGTGTTTCGGATAAATCGTCTTGAGGATATAGAATATCGTCCTGTTCAGGAAAATCTAAGAGTGGTGTGTGGCGAATGGAAAATCATTTACCAGAATGTTTGTCTCTTCAAGAAAATTGGGCTCGAAAAGTACGTTGTTAGGTACGTTATACGTGTTTTCCAGATTATACGTGATTTCCAGTCAGCAAAAGATCAGCTTTATCAGTAGAGTTGTTTAGAATTTGACCATGATTATTTGTCAGATGGGATTTTGGAACAGTCTTTTAACCCGTTAGTTGCTGGAACTTTTGCCAGAATTGCTCATCATTGCTGTATTCGAGTTTTGATGTGGCTTCAACCCAACACTCTTCCCTATTCACAATTATATTGCGCCGAACAAGAACATTGAGACTTCCATTCAGATTTAATGGCAGGGTCTCTCTGAGCAATGTACCGACGACAAATTCGCCTTTTCTGGGCGACAAACTGGAATTTTCTCGTGAAGAGCGCTCATGTCAGGCTCACACTGATCGTGACATCATCGGTCGTTTCTCGATTCACCTTCCATTTAAACATGATCCATCCAAACTGGTGGATGAATTTCAACACCGTGCTCAACACCGGTGACACTGTAAGTTCGTTCCATTTCCACATTTATCGATTTACATAAATCCATTATACCTCTAACATTGTGCTCATTTATTGTCTAAATTCATTAGATTGTTTATTTTTTTAATTAATTATTGCTTATTTGATTAACGCTTGCTTCATTTCTATCGATCCTACAAACATCTTTTTCGAAATGACTTCAGAAGGAACTAAAATTCATGTTACTAAACTTCATGAAGCTTGTGGAAATTTAAGATCTAGATTAACACTTTTCAATAAATTCCTTTTCTATATTAATCCAAGATAATCTAGTTGCCAATATTCCAATTACATCAATAATTATTTGTCATTTTGTATATTTGTTATTTATTATAGTTGTTATTAATTATTAATTAAATGCTTCATTAAAATCAGTTTCGTGGTTTTTGTAAACTGTACCATTTAATGTTCTTATAATTTAGCGAAACGTGTCGAGCAGCAAAATAATGAATTGTGTTTACAGTCCGCCGCTCAATTAACGCGGTTAAACTCTACATAAAGATTGGTTGATGTTTATATTAACTCTAGCGGTTACATTACCAGAACTATTTATTTTCTTGGCGACCATCGAAGTTTATTCGATCAGTACTCTTGAAAACAAAAGTGTTGTCCAATTGCACTTTGACCACTTCATAATCAGTTGTACTCTCAAGTTTTAGTGCATTTAAGACAATATCTATTGTAATACACTGCAACGTAGTATTCTTAGGGCAGTTTACACCACTGCTACTTAAATCTTAAATATACCTTAAATCAGGTAAGTGACATTTTGCATTGCACCAACATTTTACATGGACCTTAACATCTTAAGTTCTCCTTAAATTTAAGTCATCAAATTTTAGCTCTTAAAGTGACACTAAAAGGAAGTCTTTAATATAATTATAAAAGTAATGTGCATTAACATGAAATTAAATTATGTCCGATTCTAGAGAATAATTTAGAAGTATTAGAAATAGTAAATGTTGGTTTACCTGAATAATTATTTCCATTGGTTGGATGGCTTATCTTTTTATAGAAGATATCTAATCTATACATTTTTATAAAGATATCTAGAAGATATTTTTTATCTACAGCAGTTTTACATAACACGATTAAAATGCTTGAAATGAACCAAGTTGGCCAATGAATATTTGGATTGATTAATACAGACGATGAAATACCAGAAGTAGAAATAAATAGAAAAGAAGTATTTATACATAATTCGAGAACTAGTTTTATCACAGATTATTTTGAACGAATATAGTGTATAATCAATTGTTCAATCAATTTTTTAATTGCACAAACCGTCCCCCAAAGCTCGTGTTCGAGGAATCCAGTTCGATTTTCGTTCCTCTTCAAACTTGGTATCGATTTTACGATTTACATTTGCGGTGCTTTGTTTATTAATCTATTAAAGTGAATAGGATATTTATAGAATAGGAAAAGGAAATGCATAAAGAAGGTGATGCAAAGGATCACGGAGAATTTGAAACGGAGAAATAAAAGTGATGGCAACAGAAATAGGGAGGACTGGAATGGTTTTGATGAAGAATGAAGTAAGGAGAAAAAAGGTAAGGGGGTGTTGAGCCGAGTTAGATAAGGGGAATTGGAATAGAAGGAGCATAGCGAAGCAAATAGTAAACTAAGAAAGTAAAATACTGGTTCTTACATTCCTTTGACTGCCTCATATTTCCACAACTACAAAAAAAGGGAGCCAAAGGGAAAAGAAAAGATGGAAAGATTGAAGTGTGAAAATAATGGATGGACGTATTTAAGAATGAACATGGTGATACGCAATGATACAGAAAAATGAATGGTGAATATAAAAGAGCGGGAGAAACAATGTTGATCAGATATCAGGGAAGAGAAAAGGGAAAGAGAAGAGGGAATAAAAGTTTCAGGGATAATAGAAAAAATTATGCAAATAGTAAACTAAGAAAGTAAAATAATGGTTCTTACATTCCTTTGACTACCTCATATTTCCACAACTACAAAAGAAGGGAGCCAAAGGGAAAAGAAAAGATTGAAAGATTGAAGTGTGAAAATAATGGATGGACGTATTTAAGAATGAACAGGGTGGTACGCAATGATATAGAAAAATGAATGGTGAATATAAAAGAGTGGGAGAAACAATGTTGATCAGATATCAGGGAAGAGAAAAGGGAAAAAGAGGAGGGAATAAAAGGTTCAGGGATAATAGAAAAAAATATGGAGGAGAGAAATAAGAGGGAACGGAAAACGGAAAATTCCTTGCTTCTTGTTGGGGGAGGAAATGTAGGAGCTAGAAGGAGGTTTCGGGATTATATGTCTCTATTTTTGTCTTTTTTTATAATTTTTGATTTTGTTGTAGTGCTTTATTGCATACTTTTGTTCTTGTAAAATTTGTTAGGCTAAGATGTCAATAAAGGTTCTTTTTTCGTTTGATTGAAAATGTTATGAACACTGTCATAAACTAACAAATAAACATCTCGAAAGGCCTTCGTCCTCACACTCTAAAAAATTTACATTTCCATTTGTTGCACTACTATGGCCTTTCGAATCACTGTCAAAAGGATTCTCTATCCCAACAACAGTTTTTATATTCACTATGCTAAGCAAAATTTTGGTATTTGTGTCCTCTAATGGGTTATTAACTTTACCATCGTCAATTATGATGCTCTCTTATCTGCTGGTTACTTTTTCTTACCTCTTTTTCCTTTTTAATTTATCGTAGCAGTTCTTTAAGGATTCAGTTCCTTGCTCAATGTTTTCAGGAAATTCTGCATTAAACAAATCTCCGACTTTTTCCCATGCTTTTTCCCACGTCTCCTTGTCTTGCGAAGTTGCGCCGTCTGTTTTGTTTTCATTTTCAATAATGTCTTTGTATTTATATATAATATTTAGCAACACATTTTTTCCTGTTTGGAAAAATTAGCACTACGCTGTTCTTTGGGTTCCATTCTTAAAGATCAAATTGTGAAAAAGAGCAAAACTGACAATCTCTATCTGGGTATGCCCTTATCTAGAAAAATATTTCAATTATTTCATATAAAAAATATTATTTAAGGCAACAAAACAAGAAACAATTTTTCAATACAACATCACTATTTTAAAGTTTCTAATAAAAAAATAAGAACTTTTTGTAATTAGTACGTCGATTATAAAAATTCTAATCATTACTGTACACGTACAACTAGTCGATCTCAAAACAATGACTGGCTGTGGCTGGCTAGGCTATGTTACGTTGGCAAAAGAGTGAAGCGGAGAAGCAGTGATTCAAAGAATCAATCGTAGTTTCTAGTGTACTCGGGCGTTTTTGTTTTCATGGTGTTAAGTTTATTTCGTTTTATTTCCATTGTGATTATAAACATTCCTTTTTTCACTGTTATATCTGTAATTTAATCACTAAAGTTCTCATTGGTTTTTTTTGAACAGTGATTTTTCAGAATTCGTAAAATAACAGCTCATCCCTACTGAGTAGCAGTCCGAGACTATCACGCTCTACGAGCGGAGTGGTGTTCGATGTAGTATTCTCCACTTTCCACTATACCATGGAGGAATAGAAGTGATAGCAAGAGGAAAATGTGATGCTGTCCCATAGCATTTGTAAAGTTTATCCCAAACAATCAAAATGTTGTTGATCACTACTTTATTTACAAAACTCGTATGAAATTTACGCCAAGTATTTCTATTTTGTATTACATTGTGTATAACGTTTTTGAACATCTGTAGACGAACAATATGATCTTATCAAATCATAAAATTCAATTTACAACTGATAAAACTAATATTTCCAGTATTTTATTCAATTTGCTTCTCCGTATCCACAAAGAAGTTAATGCATTTTAAAACTCGACTGACTATAAAATTTTTCCTACATTCTTTTATAGAATATGGATAATATATACAATGCTTACAAAATTCAATTGAATTGAAAATTGTTCTGATAAGACAACCAATTGAAACGTTTTACTCCATTCCGAATGACTTAATATGTATAGAGCTATTGAAACTTTCGTTACTCATTTCTATCTTATAAAGTTGAATATTCGAGTACACTAAAATGCAGGTGATTGGTTATTAATTTTATTTATTGATGCCAGTGCAATGATAATCTGATTATAATTGATTTCTAATGTTTTTCGTTTTTTATGGTCTGGCACCTCATTGATTATGGTTATCAATGAGGTTATGGAGCGGCCTACAAGGGAGGGCGAAAGGAAAGAACAAAGAAATTCTCGCCCTGTTATTTTGCTATCTGTCTTTTTCAATAAAAATTATTTATTGAATAAATAAGAAGAAAAAAGTTTCCCATCGACATTTTTCATAATAGTTTTTTAGTTTTCGTAATAGTATTACGTAATAGTTTTCGTAATAAATTGTTTACATAATTTACATATAAGTGGTTTATCAGATATAAATACCACCTACAAAATGGTGTGTTGAGAATGCTGAAGAGTGTCGGAAGATAATGCGTTGAGAGCTAGTAAGAACAAAACGATAGTAAATGCCAGATTATTAACAAAAGCATTTTCTGAATATTTTAAACACAAGAAAATCGGGTAAGGGCGAAGCGTGGTTTAAGTGGTTTAAGTTATAAGCATGATATTTGTAGAAGTTAGAGATCTGGTGCAGGAACAAGAAAAGTGGCTCCTAAATAGCTCAGACTAGAAAAAAATATTGAGGGTGGCATAAATAAAATTCTTTACACACTATTTCCGATTGGCACGTCATAGACGGAAAAAGTTAACATTAATAAAGATGTTGGAGTCATCAACTTTTCTCCAAAAGTCTGGATGACACTTAGAAAATCAAAAGCACATTTTGAGCAGATACAGCGTAAAGGCAGGCGGGAGTCAGGTCCTTCCTTTTTCTCGTCCTTTCCCTGTCTCACGCATTCCGTATCACCGAAGAATTGAAAGGATTATAAATTTTTTTTTATATGCGCCAATACTCTTCAATTTACTTATCACAATCATGAAACCTTAAATTTGGAAAATAATTATTTGAATTACAAAAGAAAATTATTTGAATACGATTTTGTACAAAAATACTTATTTCGAAATCAAGTATATACGTGAATATAAATATATTTAATTTTAACTTTAGGACCTTTTAACAAACTAAGTAAATATAATTGGTTCTCCATTTGTTTACATATACATGTTCTTGTAATTTAATTTTTTTCAACTAGTCATACAGATTTGTATGTTCTAATGACTGCAATTTTTAATACTCATTTTCACAATTTTCTTAATTTGCATCATAAGGATTATAAAACATCGTTTCCGCCTAAGCCGAAACATATCCTAAACCGTGTCTCCCGTGTTCCGCAAAATGTTGGTTACCAAGTCAACCGTTACTGAAGGGTACTACACGGCGCTATAACCGATTTACTGGGGAAGTTTTCATCTACCAAATTACGAACTTGTGTGCCACTGTATGAGGGTGTACTATCCTAATTTCCAGAATATAGCAAATCTAAATCAGGTAGTAAATTATCTCCTAATGTTGCCAAGTGAAGTTTCTCTGTTAACTATTCCATCAAAGAAGTAGAATCCTATGATCCGGTCTTTCAACAGACCACACTAAACCATTACGCGATCAGCTCTTTGCTTCTTGTTGCTGATTAACCAGTGAGGGTTACTGTCCGAAGTTATGTCAGTTCACTTCCGCATTTACACAAAAATTGGCTTCATCCGATAACATAACTTAGAAAAAATTCTGGTTCCTCCTCCAACTAGGTTAAAAATCAATTGCACATTTCCAAATGGCTATCTGTATTATCCTCAGACATGTAACGTCTGTAACTGGTACGGACGAATCTTGTGTTTACGCAAGATATTTCATGGTGTGGTTTGAGCAACGCCCATTTTCTCCCTTTTTCGGTGAATTAATTTATTCGGACTTATACCTTTGCCAAAACCCCTTCCACTGCCGCTTCTGTAAGGCCCGGCCGCCGTCCAGATTGTTTACCATCGGCCACACTACATGTAGCCTTGAACCGACAATGGCTCTCGTTCAGGATGTCTCACATTAAATTCATATGCAACTTGTCTCTGTGGAGAATCCTTCTCTTCTAGAAAGGAGGATAACCCCTGCCATTTCTCCGTGGTCAACATTTTTCAGTCCTACAACAGGAAAATAGGAAAATTAGTGAAACCCTATGGTGCGGGACTTTTGCGACACTTGTAGTTTTCAGTACGTCTCATATTTAGTGATGGGTACTGCTAGGTTTTTATTTTGCAGCGATTGACTGCGATTTAGTCTGGCCCATATATGGTTTAAGTTTTCGTAATTTCATAAGGCATATTTCTGAAAGAGCCCTCTTAACTTGGTCAACATTTTTGCTATTAAATAAAGTTTGTTTCATATTTACAGATTTTGAGTAACACTTAAAATACTTTATTAGATAGTGACTTTCCCGTGCTCTAAATAAAATTATATAATGCACTAACAAAATTGAATCATAATGTTGTTTTAATAATACGTTTAGAATACAACTTTTGAATGCAACGACTTATATATTTATGTGTACTGTGTTTATTTCAAATATTCATACGTAAAATGTCAATTTAATTTAATACTAACAAGAGATACAGTTTTATGATGGCTAACTAGGTTAAACTTTATAGTTTTTAATATTAGTAAAGTAAATACAAAACATAAAAATAAAACTTTTATGACAAATTTTGATTTAATGAGATATATAAAATAAAATTTCCTTGGTGAAATAATTTAAAATTGCATATTAAATATATTATTACTTTCAAATAGCGATCTGAAACACATATAAAACGTTCCGGATTGTGTCTTCTATTTTTTGGTGTTTCTGTTATATCTGTCCTATATTATATATATATGAGTCGTTGTTTGCCTTCAGGGTTATATCTCGTGTGGTAGGCATTTCGGTGGGCCAACGTTTCACCAAAATCACATCTGGCATTGTCGAAGCTTAAAGAAAGTCTTTCTCTTTCTCTACGCCTCGACAATGCCAGATGTGACTTTGGCGAAACGTTGGCA
>WYDF02063902.1:0-25012 GCA_009867245.2 Adranes taylori
TATCCTTTAACACCTAGCTGTTCTCTGTGGGGTCCCTGGTATACCTTACTCTCCTCCGTTCCTCCGTCTTCTTGTGTATAGTTAATACAAATAATTGATTGAAGATTTGAATTGTCTTATAATTTGACTTTGTAGGGGCGTCAGAATACCTAGTTGCGATCCTGCATAATTAGATCTTGTAGTTATAACTTTTATAGAAGATGAAAAATATTTAATATAGCAACAAAACGCCACTTACCTATAAGAATAACAATACATTGTGACCACTGATGTTTATATGTTACGTAAACATTTTTTTCTTCATTTTGTTCATCTTGATCTGATGTTAGATTTGTAGTTACTACATCTGAGTTCTGGAAAATATTATTCATCCTTTTTGATAAGTAATAATTTCTAATAATTTTGTTGAACTTGGTGGCATAGTGTAATAACTTATTTAAATACAAGTAATTTAATACCAGCATTGTAATCAAGAAATAGGGTAAAGTTACCTATTTTGTACGACTTTAGAGTTTTCTTAATTCGAATAAGATATTCAAAAAATGACGCCATTAGTTCATTAACTGACATTCGATGTGCCACGACAGTGTACTAGAAAAACCCTCGACTTGTTCAAATCGGAACAAAAAGTAATTTTGGTAAATCATTTAATCGTTACAAATTAAGAAACAAGTTGCCTTCATTGTATCTCCCGTTCCCTCGTTTGGACCTCATGGTGAAACAAAAACAATATACAAATATTTCTTAAACTAGTCGTATTAAATACTTGATTTATATATTAATTAAAACTATTAAAAGCAAAAAAAATGTTAGAATTTTTTTCTTTAATGTAAGACATTTTATTGGTACTGCCTTATTTTTAATTAGAAACCATCAGGCAATGTTTTTGTCAAATCGGGTTGTGTTTGTGACAACACAACCCGATTTGACAAGAACATTGCCTAATGATGCCTAGAATAATATACGTGAAACCGGTAGCAAACAAAAAATCAAAATAAGGAAGTACCCTTGTGGATGACATCTGGAGAAATGTTGAAATGATTTGGGTTTTTGCTGTTTTAATGTTATCGAGCAGTAAAATTGCTAAACACGATAAAATATTGCATTCAACACACCGATAGTGAGCTCATTAACATTGGATTGGATAACCCAATGTGGACTCTAGAGAGATCAACCTTTGTTTTGTTTGGAATATTTATGGCCCTCGGGCTGTGAGGGATGGATTGAGGGATTGATCAGTTTGCGTATAAATTGGTGTACTCGGTTATACAAGCACTTGGTGAACCGTTGAAGTTGGAACGACAAGTTGTTGTATCAGCGAAGGTTTGTTTTGGGCGTTTTTATGTGGGAAGTTCTCTGGGATTGAGGATCGATTATTCTTGACCCTGATTTGCATTTTTCTTGCACCTGGAGAATGGAGAAATTTGGAGTTATATCTGATTTTGTACTGGTGGCTACATGCCGGACTGTTGGTGGTGCCTGTTGCTGGATATTAATTGGATAAATTGATTGGTGGTTGCTTTGTCCAGACACACAGGACTCTGATTGATCGAATAGGTAGCTGACTAATTATGTACCATTTTTGCTTTGGGTGTGAAGTGGAAGGTTGGTTTGCGTCTGGCTTTCGCCTTGCCCTTGTTCATTTAGCTTTTGGATTCTATTGATTTTCTATATTTTCCGTATCTTGTGTCCTTGAAACCCATGTTTTGTCCCTTATTATGGACCACAAAACATTACCCTTAATATGGACCAAAAAACAGTAATATAAAAAAAATTTATTAAGCAGGTATTTAAACATGTAAGTGATTGAAAATTATTCTTATCAGCAAGCATTTAAATTCTAAGGGTTTGGTATTGGACCTGGATTTTGACTAGATTATACCGTTAATCCGGCCCAGGGAACACTAGAATCAACCTCTCGGGGTCTACACGCCCAATTCTCTCTCAACTGGCGCCTCTTCGTGGTGGACCTGGACAACGCTACTTCGGTCACGGCTAAGTTCAGTTGAGGGACCAGTCGCTTGGGGTATAACGGCCAACCCTGTCCAGGGTTACGAGCGAAGAGTCGAAGTACAACGCTATGGATGACGGAAGAGGAGTGAGTAGAAAGCTCCCAACGGCGGGACAACGGAATTTACTAGGCTAGAATACAAATACTGTCTTGCAGTTAGTGGCAGGCAGCACAAAGACTATGGGACCTTCCCAGAAAAAGAAGGCAGCCACCCATGGCTGAGAAAGGCAGAACCCCAACGGTTGAGCGTTAGGTCGCCAACCTTACCTCGGGAAACACTAGTGTCATGACACAAGTAACAAGAGATAGAAACCGGACGAATCCAAATGTAAAGACTAGGAACTCGAAACGGATTAAAGATTTACAAAATGGAATTCGCTCAGCCTGTAGAGGCCTGGGACGTTCCAAGTACTACAAAATGAATTGTTCAAATACAGAATATATGTAGCAGCTATACAGGAAATGATATGGAAAGAAACAGTGGCGCCTCAGAATGAGGTTTTTCAACGCGACGCTTATATTCGCACACGCACCAATGGAAGATGCGGATGAAGAAGACAAGGACATATTTTACGAGCAACTTGAAAGAATTTATGATACAGAGCTGGAACACAACGTCAAATTTCTGTTAGATGATATGAGTGCCAAAGTAGGAAAAGAACAAGAATTTAGACCGACAATAGGTAGTCAGAATGCGCATGAAATCTCCAATGCCAATGGGTACGGTTGGTTGACTTCACCACGTTCAAAAACATGACCATAAGCATGACTATAAGCAGTTCATATTTCCAACACAAAAGGATACACAAACCACGTGGAATTCACCAGATAGCGTCTCTAAGCACCAAATGGACCATCTGTTGATAGACAGAAAGCACGGAGTGATGTGTTGGGTGTGATGTTATGTAGAGGTATGGATTTTGACCACCTGGACTCGACGTTCAAGATCAATGGAGAAAGATAAATGTGCGTTGGAAGATAGAGCTATAAAAACGATTGGCTACAATGAAACGGCGAGCCGGTAGCACTGGTTTGACCATGTGTGTAAAGATGCACTAGAGAAAAAGAAAAAACGAAGGGAAAATATCTACAGCGGGACACCCGACGCAACAAGAAAAAATATATGTTCGAAAAAGAAACAAAAATATATGATCGCCAAGAAGATATGTAGGCTGAAGAAAAGAACTTCCAGGAAACTGAAAATTGCCTTAATCAACAAGAGGTGCGAGGAATGTACCAGAAGTTGAAAGGAATAAAAAAGGAGTTTGAGCCGAACATGTCCTTTTGTAGAGCAAAAGATGATTCTCTCCTCGTGGAACCAGAACAAGTGTTGCGAAGATGCACGCAATATTTCTCTAAGTTATTAAATGAAGGGCCCAATAGAGAACAATACAACGTAACGGAAGATTCGGGTTCAAGTGGAGAAGCCCATCTTGGACGCGGTGAAGAATGCTATACTGAGCCTAAGTAACCACAAAACCGCTGGAGAAGATGGTATTCCTGCAGAACTGTTCAAGCACGGTGGGAGCAGTATTGTAGAACAAATGCACAAATTACTGGGAAGAATTTGGCGGGAAGAGAAGATGCCTATAGAATGGAATACTGAAGTGATTGTACCATTGCATAAGAAGGGGAATAAGATGAACTGTACTAATCATAGAGAGATATCCATTGAATACTAGTTACAAGATCCTTATAAAGTTTATAGCCGGTGGACTGAAGTCTCAAGTAGAAGAACCGCTGGGTGAATACCAGTGCGGTTTCAGAAGCAACCGATCAACTACAGATCACATGTTCTCCCTGAGAATGGTAATTGAAAAATGTTACAAATACAATACAACCTTACACCAATTATTCATAGATTTTCGGGCTGCGTACGATAGAATCGTCAGATGTCAACTTTATAAAGTGATGAAAGAAGAGTTTGCTACACCTGCAAAACTTGTTAAGCTCATCAGAATGAAATTACTGACACACGTTGTAAAGTGAGAGTTAAGGAAGGGCTGACAGATAGTTTTCTGATAGGGAGTGGATTAAAGCAAAGAGACTCATTATCTAACCTACTATTCAACCTAGCACTAGACGCATTTGTAAGAAAGTGTCCTATTAACGCTGGAGGCTGCATGTTTAACAGGACATGCCAAAATCTCGCCTACGCTGACGACATAGATATGGTAGCTACTAGAGAAGAGTCATTAAGGGAAAATCTAGGAACACTGAGGTACATAGCGGCTACCATGGGACTAGAAATTAAGCAGACATAACCCAAATATATGATTAACAGCTGGCACAAGACCCAAAGGAGGCATGTCCGGGAGTTTTAAGGATTCGGGAGAGTTAAACAATTTAAAAATCTTGGGGGAATCGTGAAGGAGGACATTGACCTGATAACTGAAATTGAAGGTCGAGTAGCAGCCAGAAATAAATGCTACTACAGTTTTCTCAATGTGTTTAAGTCATCATTAATATCCCAAGTAGTTAAAAGTGAAAGTGAATTCTAAAATCGTCAAACCAGCAGTAACATATGGCTCAGAAACATTAAAAGCAACAAAGGCAAATGAAAACCGCCCTAGGAGTCTGTGAACGCAAAATCTTAAGGAAATTTATTGGAGCCCTACATACCGGAGAGGTATTGTTGGCGGAAAGATGTTGTTGCCTCGGCCAGGGTCTTCGAGAACTGTAGCGCCAGGATAAGATAAGATTTAAATTCTCAAATGGTTAAATCTTACATAGAAAGGGATGTATGTTTGCTGCCGCTTTGTTGCAGTACACCGATACCACAGAAATATCAGACACGACAGAGTATTAGTAACTGTCTCGCTTTTTGTTGGATCTCCTGAGATAAGATGCCTTAAATTGTTTGTTATTATCTGGATAAGTCTTCGAGCCTAGTAGATCTCCTTCTCAGAACGTTTGAAGACGAATTAAACGTAATCATCTACTTTAGAACTGACCAAATATAATGCTTGGAGGTCAACATCAGGCATACCTTCCTCATATTCAGTAGCCTCAAATACTTCTTCGTTTGTTTCTTTCGCAGCGTTGTTTCTACTTTTATGTCGCTAGTTAACTTTATAAACCAATGTCCTCTTCTTGAGTTTGTTTTTCGTGCTTAGTTTTTTTGCCTTTCATTTCGCTGCTAATCTTTGTACTAAGTGCTGGTTAAAACGGTAGCATCCTGAATTCTTTTATAACTTTCTTGTGCCTATGGGGACACAGTCTGATGGAACAAGGCTGATATCTCAATTAATCAGTTTCGCAACCCGTTTACTGCTTATCTAGAACTAAAGAGTGGCTGTTGTGATAAAGCAGCCGCCGCCGCAAAATTATGATCTTTAAAAATATTACGGTCTACAGATCAGATCCCTAAATTTTGAAAGCATTTAGAGCTACCTCTGCAGGGGCTGCCCTACAATAACTCTCAAAGATGAACCCAGAAACGTGGACTTTAGTTATTCGTTCATTTTCAATATAACATGTTATAAGTGATTAAACAAATACTACATCCAAGGGCTACATTATGTGTGTCATATGGATACAGAGTTGTAGTAATATAATTCCATGTTCTCTGACTAAAATAGGCGCATTAAATTTTTACTGTGGGTCGAGTCCTCATCTAGAAGAATTATAGTAAGATTCTGCTTGGAAGGTCGGATGGATGAGTGGAAATGACGCAAACATTCACAAAAAGGTTCTGAAGTGATGTAACCGGAGTCACAAATTTTAATTACAGATCTTGTTGATGCCAAACCCAGATTTATCCCAATCCCAGGTTCGGCTCCATCGGCACTAGCGCAACAAATAATCGTTGTATTAATAAACTAGCTTTGTATTAACTAACTCCTATTTCACCATTAGTTATGACTGCGATATGTGCTTTCCTCTTTTTATTTACAACTTTTTAAAATATTTTTGTACCGTAGTGAAACCAAATTTGTCCCTGTTATACACCTTAATACCGCCAACTTTGTATTTATACACAGTGTGCCCAAGAACATCATAAAACTGATTTATTTGCCAAACATTTTTTCTTCAAACTAAATAATATACCTCTGAAGCTCAGATTCTATTTCAACAGCGAGGACACATAAACTACCCAGAGACTTAGTTGGTTTGCCTTACTCCATATGTTTTTTGTGAATGGCTTTCGATATGCGAAACACACGAGAAATTTTATTGGCACCCGTGAACCCATTTGTCTTCTATAGCAAATCTAAGAGAGTCTTCTGACGATTGTCCAATTTTCCTATAAACATCGTCCTACACAGTTTGTCTAAAAAACAAAATGCTAATTATTTCTAATATCTAATTGAATAATTTGAGAAAAGTAAAGGATTAATTGAATTTTACATGAAGTTTTCTTAAGCAATGCATAAAATGGCATCTTAATTTGTACCATTTTAAATTAAGAAGCTTCTTGTGGCACAATATAGGAAATGGCGCCATTTTGTAATTACTGTAAGTGCAGAATAAAAGAGTGAAAAACATATACTCCTGTCCCTGTACTGGAATGCCGTCAAAATTTTAGTACTGATTTGTTATACCAACAGAATCGAGTGAAGTACTTATAGGAGAGTCAGAAAAAGTTTGATAGACATCACCATATCCTGGACCGGATATTTTAGACGCCATTTATCAAACTGGCTGACAGCGATTTTATTTTAAGTATAAGGAATGTATTAAGATGATCTGTTAAGTTGCTTGGCTGCTATTTATTAAAAAAAGCCAGTACTAAAAGTATTAGGGAACTAAAGAACAACCTCGATCATAATTGATTTTATATAACAAATTCGACAACTCAGGGCTAAGCGTATGTTAACATTTAAAAATATATTTAATCAATTGTGGACTAATACAAGTAGCTTCAGGATAATTATACGAGTAGACTTTGACCAGTCTACATTACCAGTTTGACTAGTCTACTTTGACCAGTCTAAATTATAACTACAATGACCAGTCTACATTGACATTGACAGAAAACATTGACATTAACATTGACAGATAAAAATGAAATAGGAGAGCCTTGTTCTTATACATAATGACATATTTTGGTCTTCAGGTATAAACAAAGAGATTGGTTGCTGCTTCTAGTTACATTGAAAAGGCAAAAATGACTAACCTCTCTACATTGGTAATTAGAATCATCACATAAGACAATGACAGCAGGGATGTATTAACAGTAATGAACAAAGAAGTTCAAATTTGCTCGGCCCTTCGAACGTTTGTTAAAGAAGCAGATAGCAGAATTATAGTCCATCTCTTTCATACTGTCTAGTCGGGTATATCATGCCTTATGTTGCTATCAAATGACACGGATGTCGTTGTTCTCATCCTCTGATATATATTTGAACTATTCACTCACGAATTGCAAGAATTATGGATCAAAGTGGGAGTAGGTCATTAACTGCGGTATGTGCCTCTACACACACTTGGGGGGAAACTGAGATCTGCACTTTGCAACACTTTAATTAAGGTCCACATACTTACAGGTTGTGATGTCACAAGTAAGATTGAAACAAAATCATCTGCACTAAAGGCATCTCCAGAAACTTTGATTTCGATTTGCAGAAGATAATACTCTGTCTGAAGAAACACTTGACAAAACGGAGGAATACCTTGTTCAAGTTTTACATCCACAATCAATGTGTAAGACGCATGATGAACTTTGTTATTCATTACACAAGCAGAAACACATATCAGAGCTACCACCTTCATTTTTTCAATAAGAAATGAATATATTAGAAGAGCCTTTTTTGATTTACGAGAATTTTTAAACCTCTCAGAAAACTAATTTCCTGAGACACGTCTGCAGCTGACAGATTATGTATGGTACGAAGATGCAAATGGTGCGTTAAAGCCTGATCTGTGTCTTAACAAACTGCCTTCTGAATTATTGATACAGTGCAGTTGTACAGCATGTGCTACTAGCGGGTGTAAATGTCAATTACAATATCTGATATGCACAGAGCATTGCCAAGTTAGTTTTACACTCAGTTTTCCGCAACAGAGTTTACTTCTGTGTCTATAAAGATGTGCAAATATAAATTATTTTTATTAAATTCCAAAATACCTGATTTTCTTTAATAAATAGCTGTCAGGCAACTTCACGGACCATCTTAATCGATTGCTTGTTCTTAAAAACATATATATTAAACACCTAACTGATGACTGTCACAGGAGCACAAAAATATACCAAATAAAATCGGTGTGGGACATTTTGGAAAATGGAGTCTAAAACATCCAGTCCAGAATATGGTAATGTCTGTACTTGACTCGATTCTGTTGGTTAGGCAAATCAGTACTAAAATTTCTACGGGACTCGAGTACAGGGACTGTCTTAATAATTAATTTTGGTAACCAAACTACACTATAATATAATATATTGTAACGTGGAGATTTGTCCACGTTCCTGTTTAGGTTGTTGTAAAAGGATTGGGCATTAAGTACTGACAAATAAGGTGAATACGTTAAAATAATTAGACGCTATAAAAGGTTTAGCACTGTAAATAACATTTTAGATAAGGAGACAGTCATCGCGTAACTTAAGATAGATCTATTTTGTGATCAAAGTACAAAGATAAGTATTAGTTATTGATTATACCCTATGCTAATTAATTACATCTTAAACAAATCAATTGTTCATAGAAGCTATGCATGGGAACAAAGTCCATTGACCGATGTCAGACAGGTGTTATTGAAAATATTATAAAACGCGCTAATGAGATACAAATTAATCATGGTGAAAAATATTCTTAACGGATTTTGGAAGTGGACCAGAAATGTATAAAACGATTCACCCACAGAGGGAAGATATAGTAAATTCGGGCGCGCCGAAGATCGTAATGCCCAACTAAGTAGCGAAATAATAATCCGGAATAAAATAATCTTAATTTAAAAATTATATAAGAAATAGTCATGTCTAATTAAAGTGTGATTATTAATTTATTAAGTATTTTTTCATGCATTCGTGTAATGTAGCGCGGTATTTAGCATTAATATTTTTTGGGAATAATTCAGATAATTTAACTTGAGTATAATTTTGATGAATAAAGTAAAGTCGAGTGTAATTAGTAACAAGTTTATTTATTGATCAAGGTAAAGTCACAAGAAATACAAATAAATAATTAAGATAATGGTGCGTTACTTTAAAATAATAAAAAAATAGTTTGTGTACAGCAGCAAAATTTGTAAGTACCTACTTTAACATTTTTTTGATGTAACTGAAAAAATCAAGTCACTTTTATTCAAGTGTTGATTTATTTTATTAATTTCAAAGCGTTGATTACTTTATTTTACGTATGGGAATGAATGAGCATGTCATGAGATTGTAGGTGATCATTTTTAACAACCAATACAATTTGATTAAGTTTAATAACTGTTTCATTTCCGTTGTCCGAATTACTAAGGATTGTGACTATCGGTAAGGATTGACGTTGCCAGTAATTACTCAGCCACGAAAGGCACAATAAAATCTAAACAGCACGTCCGGCTTAGCAATTTAGATTAGATCTTTCCACATCAATTACTCAAGCTAGAAGTAGTGAAGTGTTATCTTATAGAATAACGAAGGAGTTCAGGTACCTATAATTGATTAGCGGAGCAGGGGATTGCTACGCTAACCCATATAAAAGTCCCCTCTTACCCAAGTCACCTCAGAGAGAACAACCCTCCGCCCTAAAAAAATACGTCACAATATTTCAATATCTACCACAATGACAATATTATCTGAACGCAATATCATTTATATATTAGCAAATCTAACATCAAAATAGTAACAACTTACCTCCAAAATAAATTTGTGTAAACATAACTTCCTTATCAGAGAACAAACTCAAATAAACTGGTAGAGGAAACATGGGTTAGCGACTTTAGTAACCACCTGGATGTGAATTTGGCAATCAGTTTTCAAGATTTTCATGGATTGTACAATTTAGGAGGCAGTACAAATATAGGTAACTTTACTCTATATTTCTGATTACTAATCAAGAAACAAATTTGATAACAACGTTTCACTGCGCATGTGTTTAATAATATAAATTTAATTCAGTTGCTAATAAATATTACATTCAGTGTGAAATATTAATATGATGCAAAATTTTCACTCTTGCAAATTCTTAACATATTTTCAGTTGTAAATAATGGTTTTTATATTATAAATAAACTATAGTGTTTTATATACATTTTTCGACTACATTAAGTAAGTGAAGTATGTACTATTTCCCCGACATACTTTTATAACTGCGTTATCAGTTGCGAAAATTTAATTATTAATTTTAGTGTTATGTATATAATCAACTCGTTAGCATCGATAATATGAATAATGGCTGTTTTCCGTTTTACCTTAATTATTTCAAAGCCTCAACTAATGACTTTTTGATTAAATTTTCTTGACAAACATATTTCTTGTTGAATGCAATATAACTGTGCAGTTGTTGTCACCTTTATTTACATATATAATATTGGTATCTGGAATAATATTGATACGACTAGACACGTTAAATCTATTTTTAAATGTTAAATCTCTCTCTTCTCTCTCTCTCTCTCTCTCTCTCTATATATATATATATATATATATATATAAATATATAATATGTAAGCACACGCTAGCACAAAATGTATACAAGCCATCATTTCTTGTACTTGTATGAAATATAATTTTTTTTAATTTTAAATCTCCCAAGTACAATATTTAGCTATACCACAATAGCTTACATTTGTTCACACCAAATAAATCTCATTATTCCAATTTGTGAGCACTTAATATTAATTGTAAAATTGAAAAATGTTACTATCATACGACAAGATCTCGTTTCGACGTATTTGCGTACTCATCAGGCAAGTGCATGTAACAGTTTCAATCTGATGCTACATTGTAAAAAAATCGCAATAGTTACCTGCAAATAAAGTCTTGTGGTTGAAATTTTTCTCGGCAATCAGAAATGTCTATTTCATATAATTTGATACAAGTACAAGAAATGATGGCTTGTACACATTTTGTATATTTACATATCATTTACTGGTAACTCCAACCAACTTGCCATCAGTTGCAGATATTGGAATTTTTACTAACGAAACTGTTTTTTAATGGTACAATGATAAAAATTCACGCTTTTAAGCGAACACGGCAGTCTTTTGGTTGAACATGGCAACCAGAAATTTTCTATTGCAATTTTCTCACAATGCACCATTAGATTGAAACTGTCACATGCACTTGCCTGATGAGTACGCAAATACATCGAAACGAGGTCTAGTCGTAAGTTGGTAACATTTTTCAATTTTCAGAGTTGTTCGTTGAAAATACGATAGCATCGAAATTTCGACCACACGAGGTTACACGAAGTTAAATAAACTCATTAAAAGTTGCTTGTTTGAAATCGGAGATCATAAAATCTTTCGTCCAGACAAGGGCAATGAAAGCAGAGTTCATCAACGTTACTACGAGTTGTTTACGCGAAATCGGAGATCGACAAAAGCGAAATCCTATAAGAAACAAAAGAGATGCGCGCGAAGACCAAACTGCCATAAAAAAGATCAGAACATATCTCTGTCATTCTTAATATCTAGCATTTTTCTTAGTCTCTGTATTCGATGTAAACACACAAAAACACGGAAAACATCCGTCCGAAGCTAAAACAGGAGCGAACAGAAATCCATCGAAATGCGAACGCTATATGTTTCCATCTCACTTTCTCTTCTAACTCTCTCTATACGCATGAGAATACAGGCGTTGTGTGGCTTGCGACATGGCTCTATCTGCCTCTCCTCGCGCTGTGTACAATTTGGTGAAAACGCTGTATTGTCCTTTGCGTTGACTCTATTGCTCTATCCTCCCTCTGTGAATGTCGTTTGGCTAGTAGCGGTAGCAGTCGACAACTCTCTATAGGCAGAGTTCAATGACTGCTTGGAAAAATACTTCTGGACATAAAGCATCGCAAATCTTTCGGTTGTGTTAATTTGCTATAGATTGTTTATTGCCTGTTTTATATCATTTGTCTACTCTGTGATGTTATGTACAATACGCCGATAACAATGAGTAAAAAACGTAGTAATGAATAATCAATTACTTATTTTTAGTAACTGAAAAACAAATTATTAACATTTATATAAATACACCTGCCCTTTAACATTTATATTAACGTAACTTATTTGATTTAAGTATTTGTTGTACTTCTTCTAATCGTTTGCCTTTAGTTTCTGGGAAGAAAAAATAACAGATAATTGCACCAAGTAGACAGCAAAATGCGTACATCGCAAATGGTAAAAACAAACCAAAACTGGCTGTTAAAAAATAAAATAATTTATTACTGGCAGCAAAATAAAAACCATATGCTAAATTCTGTATAGCCAATGCTTTCGATTTTATACTTGACGAAAAGAATTCTGAAAGTATCAATACTGGTACGCAGCTTAAACCAAATCCGAATACTAATGTATATAATAAGACTTCTAGAAGAATCCCTAATTTTATATTTGGAATGAAAATATTTGTTGACTGAGTTATATAAATACTACATGCTAATACTAATAAGATAATACAACAACCTAAAGCTGATGATATTAATGCTATTCTACGTCCAATCTTATTAACAATCAATGATGTAATTACATTTGAAATTAAACTCATTAGCGAGCATAAAATTGCACAATAGGATTGTGTTAATTCAACACCAGCTTGACGAAATATAAACTGCGCATAAGATAAAATAGCGGTCATGCCTCCAAATTGTTGCATGAACCGTGTTAATAAACCAAAATATATTGCTCTTCTATTGCTCTTTATGCGAAACAAATCTTTCCATGTACCTGGTTCCGATAATTGTCTATAGACGTCTTTAATCATCTGAGAATATTCAATTTCAATATTATCGCTACCTCTGAGCCATTTCAGAGCAATTCGAGCTTCGTTCCGACGTCCGCGCATTATTAACCAGTATGGCGATTCCGGCATGAAGATGAAGATAATGAAAAAACTTAGAGGTATCATACTCATAATCCATGCGGCTGTATGAATGTTTGTCTCAGAGCCTACATAGTTGATAATGATTACGCCGATATATAATGTTGATGTTACACCTGAAATATTATTATTTTTAGTTTAAAATATGGCACATATTTTTAAATTTGTAGGTCAATAAAGAAGAGAAAAATTATTTGTTATAATTTATTACTGATTGAAACTAGGTATCTAGAAGTGCTTTATTTCCTAATGCGTTTAGCTTGATAAAATAAAAAGACGTGTCTGTTGCTATCAAAAGCAGAATAAAGTATCAATCAATCAGTCAATCAATCAAAATAAAAATTTCGTAACATAATATTCTAATATTATTTCCAAACTTATAACACAAACAAAACAATTACATCAAAGAAACATTCCAACACCCATCCCATGAAGTGAATAAGAAATTTCCCTTTTACTTTATTTCATCCCTTCTATTGCATTCTCTCTTATTTCTCTCCTGATCCCATGCACATTTTCACGTTCCCTTCTAAGCATCTTCCTTTATCGCTTTATTTAATTCCCGTACATGCAATCACCCAATGTTCCTATTTTCCTCCACATATCCTGCGTATCTTTTCACTCTCTTCCATCCAATACCTGTTTCTTCTTTCCATACTCTCAGATATAAATAGCGCAATAATTTTTTTCATATTTACTTCTGCTGCTCTATACTCTGACCTTTCCTCCCCACTCATTATACTGAAATATTTCCTTTTGTATCTCCTATTCTTCATTTCTTTTCCGTTAAGGTCAAAGTAAATGAATACAACGTGTCTACCAGAATCTGCAAAATATTTGCTACAGCTTTTTTAAACATTGAGTAAAATAGCTAGTTAGCTAGTCAAAAAAAATAGCCATAATTAGAAATCCTATTAGTAAGTCTTTATAAAAAAGGTGGGAGCGAAAGTAAGAAGGATGTTTTTAAAATGAAAGAAATGAAAATAGATTGTGCAGAGAAATATAAGTATTTGGGATATGATAGGGAGCAATAGATCTGGAAAAGAGCATGTGAGAATGATTGGTAGCATAAAAGCATCCTAATGTTGCATCCTACGGGGAGAATTTAGGAAGAGTGTTTTGCTAAATCAGTGGGAATGAGAATGATGATACTGAAAGTATGTGTGAATAATATAATGAATTGATGTCTAGATTGGACATATGGGGAGTGGAAGAAAGAAAGGAATTAGAGAGAGTGAGAATAGGATGTTAGAAAAAATTGTTAGGGTTAGAGAAATCTACACCAAGTGAAATTGTTTTGCAAGAGATGAATGAGTGCAAATATTGGGTAAATGCGTTTAGGAAATTGGTGGAGTCTGAAAGAAAAGTGATGTTGAACTGGAGTATTGATAAAAAGAATGTATGTGCCATCAATGAAATGAGGTAAGAATTAATGAATGGCTTAGAGAAAGAGAAAAGTATGCATCATATAAAAGAATGAAGGAAATTGATATAAAAATAAAATGATGAATGTAGGATTGCAAGAAAGGAATTAAAGAATTGGAGTGACTAAGCATAGCAGAAAGTATATTAATGGTTGAATGATGATAGGGGAATCCCAAAATATTCAACATCTGGGTTCAGCATGAGTGAGAAGAGAATGATAGCAAGGTCTTGACGTGGAAATATGGAGAGGGTAAATAGATATTAAGTGAAGGAGTGTGATAGGAAATTCAGAATATGTGGGAGAAAAGAGGAGTGGGATGTTTGGGTAAAATCGTGTCAGGAGTTGATGTGGAAAATTGATGAAGGAAAGAAAGAGGAGAATTGGAGGGTATATTTAGGGCCGAAGGTAAAGAAAACTCTGATTAGGAAAAAATATTAACAAAGATTAGTAAATAATATATATAAGAAAAATGGGTTAAGGTAAAACAAATAAAGGCAGGATTGAGAGGGTAAAGGACAAGGGATATTGATGAGGGGGCTGAGGGGAATGAAAATGAGAAGGTCTTCCTTTTATTTCTTAATATTAACTGGTTTTTCCTTTTCCTTGTCACGGTATAGGTATGAATGTGTATATACAAGGTAGGGTAGGATAAGTTGCTAATTTGAATTGGTGGCCTATAGCGATGGTTATAACTCCGCTTGGTTTAGTCAGCATCATGGAGTAGACGAAGGTGGAGCGCGTGTTCGCTGTTAATGCATACTTTTCTAACTATCACTCAACAGACATTTCGAACACATTTCAATTATGGCTCTCGTTTACACCTGGCCGCGAGTCGATTGTGGTAAGCAGCTTCAGGGAAACTGGTGATGAGAAAAAAAACCTGGTCTTACACTAACAGTAAGGTCACCCCTAAACATTGGCATAGTAAGACTTTCTGATTTACATGCAGCTGCTGTTGGGTTTTTTGCTCGTTCTATGAAGCGAATCCTTTGTTGAATTGAGGAAGGAAAGAAAGAGCAGAATTGGAGGTATATTTAGAGTCGAAGGTAAAGAAAAATCTGATTAGCTGAAAAATCGGAAAAACTGAAAAATCGAAGGTAAAGAACAAAGATTAATAAAAAAATATATAAGAAAAAAGCGTGAAGGGAAAACAAATAAAGATAGGATTTAGAGAGTGAAGGACAAGGGATACTGATGAGGAGGTTAAGGGGAAGGGAAATGAGGAAGGAAAATCAGAAGGTTTTTCTTTTTTCTCTTTTTATTAACTGGTTTTTCCTTTTCCTTGTCACAGTATAAAATGCGAGAAATCAGGCGAGAAAATGCATCTGAGGTGAGAAAATGCATCTGAGGTGCTTCTTGGTATGCCTCACTACACACATGTTTTCTTCAGCGACGAGGCTCACTTCAATTTTTCGGGATGTGTAAGTTAGCAGAACATCAGCTATTGAAGCCTTAATAACCCGAGATAACTTCATCAGCTTCCCGTACATTCACAACGTGTAACTGTTTGGTGTGCACTATCGCGAGTTAGAATAATTAGTCCATGGTTATTTGAAGAAAACGAATGTGCAGTTTCAGTGACTTCTGACCGTTATGTCCCCATGATTCAAGAGTTTTTCATGCCAACACTGAGCGATATGGATGTGGGAGATGTATGGTTCCACGATGCACACAGTGCGAGTGCTAATGACTGTTTTGCGGCAACACTTCCAGGACCCCTCATCTGATTTAGCCCCCTGCGACTATTTTTCATGGGGACTATCGAAAATCAATTGTTTACAGCGATCGTCCTAGCATCCTGGCTCACCTGAAGAACAACAATAGTTAGCGAAGCATGTGAAGAAGATAAGATATGGAAATGAAACAAGGTGATACAAAGGAAATAGCCAGGCGAATCACCGATATTAATTGAAATAAATCAAATTTCGAAGATCGGAATCTATGCGGAATCTAAAAGCGGAATCTATGGCAAATTTCCTTAGTAAATAATTCACAAATGAGGATACCAGCTCCGAGCAAGTCTTTAAAAAAATACGAAGGCACAAAAAACAAAGAGAAGCAGTAATAATCAAGGAACGAATAAATATCATAACAGAAGATCTTAACAACAAAATCAAGACGCTAAATAGCAAAAAAGCTGATGGGGAAGATCATATCCCAATACGAGCAATTATACTTCTCTCATCAAAAGAAATAGAATAGCTAAAAATAATAATAAATGCAACTTTTAAATTACGATATTTTCGGGATAATTGGAGAAAAGGGAGCATCATGATAATTCCAAAAAACAAAAGGATTCTACCATTCCAGACAATAGGGGGCCTATCAGTCTTTTAAACGTCTGTGCAAAAGTTGGTGAATTTTCTATCCAATTAGTCGAACAGAAATGGAATGTCATCCTAAGAAACGCGATGGTATATGCGAAACGGCAAAATTAAGAAAGATCGAAAAAACCTCCCAATGCATGAAATGGAAACTGTCACAAGGCAGAACATGATACAGAGGCTGAAAGACCACCACACAGAACATCACACGTATAAGAGAAACGATGGTAGAATAAAACCTAGTGGAAGCCTACAAACAAAACAGCCACGCAGTTACCAGCCGATAACATTATCGTCAGGGCGACCAATAAACTCCTTCGTCAGTGAATAGACAGGAAGTTTAGGCAGAAAAGAAGAAAAAAAGATGAGGGATGAGAATTGATGAGCTTGTTATATAAAATGGATGGATAAGAAAAGCTTACTATTTCTCAGCAACGATCTCAATACTGAAGATGTTGAAAATGATAGCATTGCGTCTTGTAATATTTTGTTGACGTGTATATTGTAAATTCTTTCATTATTTTTAAAGATAGATGCGAAAATACGGTGAGCCGTAAGCCACTCAAAATTGCAATAATTTCCAGTTTAGTAGGTACAGAAGTCGAAAATCGGACATCTCATCAACAAAGATAATTGTTGATCAGATTGGTACCTTTTTGTGGAAATATGCCTTAATAAAAACGATATGATTCAGGTGCACACAAGTCAGTGCATGGCATATCAAGAAGGTCGGTGCATGGCTTTCTTCAGGGCTGAACGGCTTAAAATGTTTGTTTAGTAAATTTGGAAAACGTGTAGATGTCATTGTACATACATAATTTAACTTTAACGATATAAATATATACTTTACTTGATCCTGAAATGCCTCTCATTTTAGGAGTCGATATTTCGCCCAAATAAATTGGTAGTAGTGCATAAACCCATCCCTCAGCAATACCGGAAAATATTCTTGAAACATAAAGCATCCATTTATTAATAGATAATGCTATTAATATCCAACTACAGACCTGTGGAACAGCAGCTAAAGCAAGCATCCGTTTCCGTCCGTAATCTTCTGTTAATTTTGGAAATATTAAACAAGTGCATAGCAAAGATATTGGAGAGATTATTGTCAGATAGGAAACTTCGTGTAATGTCATTTGAAATGGTGCGGTGTTATTTGAAATAAATATATTAATAGACGGCGATGTCCACGCTATTGAAGCTCCTAATGTAATTGATGCCATACAAGCTTAAACCAAAAATAATCAAATAGAAGGAGTCTTTATTATTTACCACGTGCAGTACAATGTTTTATTGTAAGAGTTTTGGGTAAAGAAAAACTTTTTACTCCTAAAGTGTTCCTTTTTTATGGATGGTCTGATAAGACAAACAATATCAACGCAAATTTTTCTAAATATTTTTGAAATACAATAGTATTTTTGTAACAGCTAAAAAGTAATACATATTCTCTACAGAAATATTGAAAAGATATTTAGACAAATGAACGTGTTAAAAAAGAAATTGCATGCGTAAAATATTTTCCAAAATTTAGAATGTATTGGACAAGAGCTACAAGAGTTAAGTTGACTGTGAAACGATGCGCAATAATTTTAAATCATTCTGAAATAATCTGCTCATCAAAATCCTTATTGTTAATATTACTGCCGCAATCTGATCCTAATAATGATCTTATTGGTTCTGAAACAATTGTTAAACATAAAACGGCAAAATATATGTTATTAATTAAATGACGGATTCTCAACGCTTTTTCCACATCGGGTTCTTTGATCACTTTTTTTTTCAAGTTACAGATACTAAATTACAGTAGAATGGTTTATAGTATAGACCAGTAGTTCTCAACCTATGTTCCGCTCAACAGTTGTGTTCAGTAGAGTTTGAGAAAGCGTTCCGCCAAAATGTGAAGTTACAAGAAAGATTTCATTACATTTTGTACTTTGAAAATTGAAATTTACACGAATAGAATTTTAGATTTCTGTTCAAACTGTGTTTAAAACTATATTTGAAAATACATTTTCAGAAATATAAATTTGTTATTTAAAATATATTTAAGTTAATTAAAAATTCATCTTCTATAACTGTTCTTAATCAATTTTATCTTAAACCTACGTTGATTAAAAGAATTTGTAGAAATACAACTTTAAAGTTATCAGACTGATCACGACTAAAATAATCATGACAATAATGTTTTTTTGAAAATCGCTGTGACCAGTTAGAACTGGATGTGTTTTGATGAATCAATTATTTCGTTTAATAGAAAACTTGTGATCAAGCAACGTATAATAGATAAACCCAACACTCTGAAGTGAAAATATGTACGCTATTTTTATCTAACATTACTGTTATTTATGTAGTTAATAATCTTGAGTTTCATTCACCTCGATTATTACAAGCTAACATAAAATAATAATTTGATTTATATAGACTCAAGTATAACTTAATAACGCTTCTATTAACAACGTATAATTTATATTACGATTGTATATAGGAATGTATTCACTTCCTATACTAACTAATACAATTACATTTCACAGAACTATATCACTCGCATATTACGGTTTCAATTGTTATGCAGGCGCACTGCGAGTATACAATTATAAGTTAGTTAGAATATTATTTTAATTCTGGGTTTACATTGCTAGATTCAACATGTATATAATTTATTGGATATTTAAAATTCATTTTTAAATTCAACTAGATCTTTAAGCTTTAACATAGCTTTGGATTTAATAATTTATAAATAACATTGTTTCACACGATGAGCAGGAATCAGCTTTATCCCAAACTTCAACACTATTTTAAAGTTTATAATTAGAAATAAAAATACTAAATCAAATCTATTCTTTATTTTCATCTACGATTCAACTAAAGTCATTAAAATCAAATAAAACAAAAGAAATTAAAAGTCATCTCGAATAAACGTGTAAATATTTTCAAAGTTAAAAATAATTTTTTTAAAAAACCAAGTTTCCAAGTCGGAAACCTAACTCTTGTTAAATTTATCTTACCAACGCATACAACAATAATCTGCGGCCAAATTTTCTCAGCTTTAAAATCATAATATTGTTTTTTTGTATAATCATTTCCGCTAATATTTTTATTCACCAAATCAG
Organism: Adranes taylori; assembly: GCA_009867245.2. Taxonomy (NCBI): domain Eukaryota; kingdom Metazoa; phylum Arthropoda; class Insecta; order Coleoptera; family Staphylinidae; genus Adranes; species Adranes taylori. The sequence goes on from WYDF02063902.1 coordinate 19,832, forward strand.
TATTTTCTAACATGTTATTCAATCTAAAATATAGAAAAATGTGAAACATTTAATTTCAAAACATTTGTAAATTTGTAATAAAATATTATTCACTATATTAACCCGTAACCACTGAGATCCTATTTCAGTTACACAGTTATTGTTAGTGGGTCTAAATATCTTTGTAAAATTACAATTGTTGTTGGTATAATGAAACTAAACAACGCATATTACAAGAACATAAATTTATTTAATAAAAAATTACTGTAATTAACACAATTTTTGCTAATTAATTGCGAGCATTGTGAACACACAGGATTTTTGCAACTCACGCAAGCATGATATGTTTTCCAACTTTTTTGATATGGGCAAATATAATAATTTTTTCGGTTTTCAAGTTTCATTGTAGGATTAACGTCAACTTCTACCTGAATTTTTAGAATCCTTGTAATAATAATTTTTATTTATTGCTTGGCCTGGGTATTATCCAATCGACGTTTCATCGCAGGTGTTACAAGTTCTTTAGCAAGAGACTTTAAAAAATGACTTGTTTCCATTTTTGAATTGTCCTTACATTCATTATGAAGTATATACGCATTTACACCACTTATACCTAAAATTCTATAAAATATTGCCAAAGTCCATCTCCTGGTTCTACCTCCTGTACAATAGGTGGCAGATTTCTCATCGAGAGCGTCCATACCGTCCATGTACATTGAACAGCCCGATTCTTATTTGATTGAAATTCTTTAGAAATATCTTTTTTATTTTTTCTTATAGTACCAACATATGTGAGCCCATTGTCTTACAATTCGCGAACAAGTTTCAATGACCTAAACCAATTTGTGAGCAGCTTGTTGCGATTAGTTTTATAAATTGGCTTAGAGAGACGTATAACAGACTGAGTTGATTTAGAAAAGAATTGTTCCCCCATGGAAAGAGTTTCTCCATAAGAATCTTTTCCAACATACATATATCCATTTAGGAAATAATGTGTTTTAGCGTCTATTATTGTCATAATTTTTAAACCGTACTTACAAGGCTTGTTTCCAACATTTCATCGATAGTTGCACAAGATCATAAACTGTATAATTGTGGGCAATTTTTTTCAAACGTATCAAAAATCAAAGAAATTGGCGCTGCCTGATCTATTTTTTTTTCGTTCAATTCTTCTTTCAGGATCGTCAAATCTGAGAACTCTTAGGAGGAAGGCAAATCTATCCTTGGGCATAACAGCCCTAAAAATATCTCTTCCACTTCCGTCAGTTGCAAATATCAAGTTTATGTTTTCATCATTTGATTTGAACAATATTTCTAAATGAAATCACAGAAAAGGTACTCAATCGTGAACAAGTTTACAATGTTGATGAGTCGGATCTTTACTGGAAGTCACTTCCAAGAAAAACACTTGTTTTGTCCATGAGCATTAAAGAACTTTGTTCTTCCAGTTATGTATTTTAGCCAAAAAAGTGCGTGGATGAACAGACAAATATTTCTCGACTGATTTCACAACGAATTTATTTTTGCCGTCAGAAATCACCTGAAGTCTTTAAACCTACCCCAAAAGGCGATTTTACTGTTGGATAATTGCCGTGGTCATCCGGCAGCCGAAGAGCTCGTAAGTGACGACAAGCCAATTTATGCTTTGTACCTACCCCCAAATGTAACTGCACTTGGTCAGCCAATGGACCAGCATGTAATCACTGGGATCAAAATGCGGTACAGAAGAAGTTTACTTTACAGTGTAGTGTCGTCAAATGAGTCTTTAGAAACTGCCATTAAACAATTATCAATAAAAGACGCGGTTTTAAACCTAGTAAAATCTTGGCATGAAACCTCTCAGGGGAACATAGTCAGCTCTTCGTCAAAACTTTGGCCTCTTCTCCAAAGACCAACAAACGAAAATTCGTGAGAGCGCTCAATTGTGCCAGACATTGTTAATGTTCTCTAAGTTGCCCATGAGCAGACAGATGACCACATCACGGAAGGAGATGTCACTGAGTGGCTGAACGAAGAAGCAGCCGCGCTAGGTTATGAACACTTAAGTGATGCTGAGATTATCCAACGTGTGAGGGATGAATCAGGCAGCGGTGATGAGGAAACAAATGATGATGAAGAAGAGCTATCTCAGAGAGTAACAAATGCAGCGGTGTTGCAAGCTTTCAACACCTGTTTGACGTGGGCAGATGATAACAACATTCCAGTTCACCAGATCCTCATCCTTCGTCAACTGTGTCAAATCGGAAGGTTTACTCTTTTCAATAAAGCATTTAACTTTGAAAAACGTTGTTACCTTTTATATATCAACTTTAAGAAGCAACCAGCCGACGAAAAATAAAATGTATTACCTTCGTAAAATTTATCACTGACGGAAGCATGAGCAAATTTTACAGTTTTCTTTAAAATTGAACAAACTGATTAAGTCGCACTGCTGTTGAATTTAGCTTTTTATCTTTGACTAAAATCTTTACCTAAAGTTTTCTTTTTTTCTCAACTTATCTTTGTTTTTTAACGTTCACTGGTTAATTTCTAATATGTCCGTGTTTTAACAATAGTAGATGCCAAATATTAGGACAATAAGACTCTTATATATCAATAGAGCCATCGATCTTAGAGGCGATCCTTGTAGACATGTAATTTCTTCCCCAAAAGTTCCGAAAAATGGGATTTAAATTTAACATGCGTACAAAAAGTATAACATAAATAGTGAATTTCTTATAATATTTTATGCTTCCCCTGAGAAAATATGATTTTGCTACATTCAGCAATAATCAATCTAAATATAGCCCACATGTTTAAAACTAATAATTTAATTAAAGTAAGACTGTATTACTTAGAAAATCCTTACCTTACTTATTCAAATGTACTGAATTTCTCAATGTGTTAGAAATAACTTAGAAATAAAACTAGCTTGAAACAAATGTTAAAATTATTGCATGTGGAGGATTTGTTTTACCTATGATAATTAGTTATGTACACAACATTGGTCTATAATAATCAAAATAATATACCACACAAGTTACTATATTATAACATGATTTAATTAACGTCAGTAGCCTGATAATACAATGAAACAATTAGTGCAGGTCTACACTATGCGTATTACGCAGATGCGTATTTCGGCTGCATAATATTTTCGGCAAGACTACTGTTACTTGCGTTCACATCGTGCAGATTTTATTTGTCAATGTGCATATTTCTTTTTGACGGTTGTCTGTTTGTAGCAAACAGTGAATTAAGATGCTTTCTATAATACAATTTAAAAGGGCGATTTACACATCAATGATAAAACCAATCATCACGAACGCATTTTAGGCCTGAAGTTATGTTTCTAAAAAGTTTACATAAGGAAACATGAAAGATTCCAAAAGAATATGCTAAGATTAATTACCGATGTACCATGGTTTATCCGGAATGAAGCAATACGCCAAGACTTAAATATTCCATCTATTCAAGTGACGCTCCAAACAATCATTCAGAAAACTTTACAGTCATACTCCAATCATCCAAATCCACTAATAAGAAAAGCCATCGAGTACAACGCAGACGACATTCGGAAACACAAGCGCCCGAAATGCGCATTAATCACCCCCTAAAATAACTAAAATAAGCACAAACGCATATTAAGTGGATTAAAGGCTAAACATGAAGCATGATCTGAGCTCTTGTCCATTTATACCTTCTATTAATCTCGTTCCGTATCTTGCTTTTCTACATCTTTTGTTCTCTTTTCTACTTCATTAATCATGCCTCTCCCATTCCTTATTTTATAGTATCATCCATTTAGCGACCACCCTATCCTTTCATATGTTTTTTTCCTTCTGAAACCAATCATTCTTACATACCTCATTCATTCCTGCCACATACATGATCTTCATCAATCTGCCACTCTCATCCATAACCACCTTTATCACCTTGCCTGTCAAATTCTACCTTATCTGTCAAATTCCTGCTATACAATCTCAAACGACTTTAATTTCTTCACACTTATTATTCTCTTTAGTCATCTCGTTTGCACTCTCTCCACGTCATCTTTTTAATATACCTCCCACAGTTCAACCTCATATATCATTATATTTCTAACAAGCACATTCATAATATTTATTTTTGTTCTTACTGATTCCCCAAATATCCGTTCCCGCCCGCATCTCATGCTTTAAATTGCGCCCATCGCTTTCTTTGCCATTTCTCATCACGCCCCTGACAAGTTCCATTCTGCGTCGACATATATCCCAAGTATTTGTATTTTTTAACCTTTTCTCCCTCAATTGCAAAATTACTGTTTTTTATTATCCTGTCCTCCTCTCTTAGACATCATCACTTACGGCCTTTTCTTTTCTTGTATCCTTTCACGCTCTCTCCTTCTCTCTCTATCTCACTTCATCCCATTTATAATTTCTTCTCTTATGCCTGCTATACAAACGATATCGTCTGCATAATTCCTTGTACATTCCTCATCATGTATCATAACTCATCGTGCTTTTCTTTTCGTATATTTACTCCCCCGATTGTCTACTTTATAGCACCCGTTCCAAATCAGCCATGTAAATATTAAACAAAATTCTACTTATTCGACAACCTTGCCTTGCTCTGGTCGAAACTTTTAACTAAATGATAAGTTTAGATTATTTTGATTAATTTTTATTTAATTGAGACAAAATATTGTAAATATATTTATATAAAACTATAAAAATATTGAGAAATATGAAACAAATGTGAAACCTAATAGTGGTTATGATTTAAAAACACACTAATATGATGAACTCAATATGGGGGGCGTTTTAGATGAAATAATATGTTAATACATCATGTCAGTTTAGAAAATGAAAGTCAGTACAACACTAACACCTTAAAGTTATAATATAAATCATGTACTTTCCTTCATCGAATATTATTGTTTTTTTTCTATGACTAATCATTTTAAATTTAAAATGGGTTTTAGGATTTGGAGCAATATCATATTGATAATCGCTTTGATTATAAATGTTTCATTTGTGAATTCAAGAAATTGTGATGAAAGTACTATGCCGTCGGCTTCGGGACGTTTAAAAGAAAAGTTATTTTGTGACTATGATCCTGAAATAAGGCCAGTTGCAAAAATTACCACTGCAACAAATGTAACAGTCTTACTAATTGTTAAATCGTTTACGTATGTAAGTTCTTGATATATACTTTATATTTATGTAAGTTATAATATATATA
>WYDF02063903.1:0-11669 GCA_009867245.2 Adranes taylori
ACTAATTTCAATTGTGATTGACCAGTAGCTGTAGAATTATATGATTTTTCTGACTTATTGCGATGTAAGTTAGATGTATAATCCTCATTGATCATTACTCTCTTCCTCCCTTCCATAGCATAAACTTTGTTATTTCTGATCCAAACATTCTTAGTGCCAAAAATCTTCTTACTTTCCCTGTATAAATTATATGTTTCTGAAGTCAAATCTTCCTGAATCACCAATTTACTACCTGTCAAGGATTTTCTCTTATTTAGAATGTTTCGATAGACGATAGAACTCTGAAATCGAATCATAATCGGTCTTCGTTTTTCGCTTTAAATATAGAATACAGAAATTGAAAAATCTTTTCTCTTTTGGAATTGCTCTTGTTCATGCATTGGTAAATGTGTCATGTGATATGGACTTTCCTGACCTTTTTTCTGTTTCTCTTATTCTTCTTCGTATTTAATTACCAACGGGCAGTTGCAAATTTCAAATAAAGGTTCAATCTTTGTGTATGTAACATTGTTATGGATGATGAATCCTGAATAAAGAAATATGACCTCAAGACAAGAAAAAATAAATAACAACTGTTTGGGTGTTCCAAAATGGCAACTGCTAACAAAAGTTGTTTGCTGTAAAAGTCCATACCAAAAAACAAATGATTACCACACACACAGTTCATATTTCGTATACAGTAGACCAATTATAATAAATACTTGATAGCAAAATTATAAATCTATTACTAATTTACTTCCATGTATACACTAGAATAAATGTATATAAATGTAATTAATACATACCAGGCGTTCGTGGTCTCTCTTGACTTAGAAGACTGCTTAAACTATGTGCTAGATTTGGTTTCATCGTCCCGAAATGGTTAATATGCGGATTGTTATTATCGGGGCTAAGCGGTGATGGACTTCGCATACTTTGTGTCCGACTTACAGGCTTGCCATTAATAAATAATTTCTTTGGTGGATTAAATGGTTTACCTATAAATTCATATAAAATAGTATTAATCGCTTTTTGGGTTGAAAATAATTAAGGAAAGGAAAAATGAGGCACTTTTTCTAAATCGCAAGGATTTAGAACATCACTTCATCAATTCTTTACTAGCAAGATCCATGAAACTTGTTCAAGTGTACAGATGGCTTTTGAATATTCATGAACTCTGTATCCATATTTAAGGAAGTTTCTAAAACTTCCTATGATTTAGGAAGTTTCTAAAATTGTTGAGACATTATAAATTGAAAGAAGGTGTGTCTCCCTAGGGGACTGTAAAAGATATTTTGGGTCGCAGGAATTAGTATTTGTTGGATTGTTATATTAATCTAAGAATTAAAATAGTCTTTATAAGTCTAGGTTTACAATTTGTGGAGCAAAAATAATCTATTTCTCCGAACTATATTCAGAAATATATTTTAAAAATATACTTCAGAAATATGGAACAGGAAGGTGAGAGGGGTCACGAAAACATCTAAAGAATTTAAGGGGGATCGCAAAAACATTTTAAGAATTTAAAGGGGTTTTGACCATTAAAAGGTTAAGAACCACTATTCTAAAGTATTAGGCACATCGTTAATTAATTATAGACGGTACTTGACATCATATACATGAAAGATGAAAAGTAAAAAAAAATAATTTTATTGTTACAATGAATGAAAAAAATTAATATTTAATTGTTATTCTTAAGTATATTGCTAAAATTACTTTGTTGAGTGTTTATCATGTGATGTCAGATGTCGAAACATCAGGTATTGTGTTTAAATAAATAACACTCTAAAATATTTAATTGAATATAGAATAACCGTAAAAAACATAAGTGTACTTACATATTCATTTCCAAATATCTAGACAAAATAATAAATTTGTAGCAACAACTTTCAAATAGTTTTGTTTTTTGAAAACTACGTGTATTAGTTTTAAACTTCTTTTTTATTTCAAAACTAATTTCAAATTATAGAATAACATATTCTAAGTATTTTTACTATAAACTAATTGAACATACCGTTAATTCCCGGCGGTTTCGGTGCCAAGTTTGGCTTTCCATGATTAATCACAGGCTTATTGCGTACATTATTGTTATGCGTCGAATCTGGCATTGAATGCAGACTAGTTGAGACAATGCCAACACTACTTTTCGATTTTTTATGCAAGTTGCTCACATTCGGTGCATACGGTTTTTGATGTTTCTCTGATAATGATGTCGCATCATGTTCAAAGTAACCATTTGGTTTGCCATTGTTTACTTGATTTTTGCTTATACTATCCTCTGGACTCTAGAAATAAAAATACACCTACTTTTATAAAAAAATTTAATTACAAAATAATCGCGTACGACTTCCAAAACATTCACCCTCCTTTCATATACTGAAAGTTAAAAGCTTTTTATATAAAAGTGCGTATCCAAAAAATCCGGCCAAACATTAGAAGTTTAATAAACAAATTAAATTTTGAGATGTTGTTTGGAGTGTAAGAAAGTTCAATGAAGATAATCAAATATTAAAACAGTGCAAATTTATACGTGCAAACTGAAAGACCAAAATCAATATAGCCCTTTGAAAGAAATTAACAAGAGCGTAGTTTTAATAGATATAATAAAATGAAGTTGAGGTTTTGATTTTACCTCTTTGAAGTATCTTTCAAATTAGTAAAGAACATTTATATATAAAAGTCTTGAGCAAAATCATTTTTCATAACGAAAAGAAGCAACTCACATTGTAGATTCTGATTGGAGCTGGAGGCGGTGGACCTCGATTCGTATTTCGAACATCATTTGCTAATTGCTTTTTCAGTTCGTTTTGTATTGAATTAAAACTCTTCGAGGAAGTTGTCTCTCGCGTAGGACTAATATTACTACCGTTGTTGTTGTTTACATTATTTACTGAGCCACCTAAAGAAAAAATTCGATTAAATTTATCTAATTTAATAAAGCAAACATCATTAAATCAATACCTAATTACATCATCTATTGACATTTTCAACGCATAACACATATATCATAAATCATTAGAGTAAAGATATAAATAAGAGTTAAAAATTAAAATATTAAAGCTACAAATAAAGTCAATTACCAGAAAATCCATAAATCGCATCTAAATAAAATATAACCACCAAAACTACAAATTATTTCAAATGTGTTACGTTAAAGATTTTTGTTTTGCTTTGTAGCATCTGAAGAATATCCACTTCATTACATATTAAAAGACGTCATACACAAAATTCTTATAAGGACGGATGTCACAAAATGCCTCGCGTGACAAGAGTTGAGGTCACTATGTTATTGTTGGGTCGTGAGATTGGTGTAAACTTAAAATATCAAAGATTGCTAACATGAACTTGCTAACATTAGCCTCGCAATTCGGCGTATCGTATTAGGCTAATTCAGAGTGTTGTCTTAGGCTAATTCGTGGATTAGGCACGAATTTGAAGGCTCAAATTTTACAATTTTGTGTAATTTTCGTGGACATATTTTGTACTTAAATTCCATCGTCCAACTTGTTTCTGACTGTTTGTCATTCCAAGTGCCATACGAGCATGCATGGATTCAATACTTAAAAGACACAAGTCTTCTTCCGTTTTTGAAAGCTAAATCCAAATAGATATATTTATTGTGTCAAAGAACCAAATAGTTTATACTTGTCAGACATCAATAATAAATATATAAGACAAATAAGATAATATAAGAACAATAACAGATTCATGACGAAACGAACAAACCAAATCCCAAAAGTCGTGAGTATAGTGCGCGCATTATCTAATAAAAAATGTGTGGATGTGATTGCCACCCCATCTCTCATATACTGGATATCCTACGTTTTGTCACCTTATAACTCGTTTATTATATTCAATTAGCACAATAGTTGTTTAGTGTAAACTCATCAAAATTAGTCGAACCTCTAAACTATAAATCGCCTACCCATGAATCCCCCGGGTTCCATCTTTACCTACGGCGCGACCAGCTTCGCTTTCCGTTTTGTCGCTGTCCAATTTGCCATAGCCTACGATCGCCCTTGAGTCTCTTTTCGACTAATTTGTAAAAGAGCAGTCTGGCGTGCTTCGTAGGTCAATAACACGATCATGCATAACTTACTATGTAACCCTAATCTTTAATATTACTAACAATTTGTAGCGGGACTGAAATTGTGCGATGACTTTTTTCTTCAAGAAGCAAATTTGTTTAAATTTGTTTATATTAAGAGAAATCGTTTGGTACGCACCAGTTCTGTAAATTGTCAAAAGTCTTTTTGTAGTATATTTCTATCTGCATTATTTTCAATTTTTCGGCATACCATTTAATCGTCGGCATACCATTTTCTATGTCATTAATGAATAACTGAAATAGTATAGGACCCAGATGTGATCCCTGTGGGACTCCAGAGGATATTGGGTAGGGACGAAAAAGGTAATTTTGAAGTTTTGTTGTTTGTCGCGTATTAGAAATCTAAGAAGAAATCGAACTATGAGCTAAATTGTTTGTACCAAGTCGCCTAAATTTTGTGAGAAGAATTTCGATGTTAACTCTATCAAAAGCATTACTGAAATCGGTATATACTTAGTCTATAATATGACTTTCTTCTAAAGTTTCAGCAATAAAACTAGCGTATTGGTACAGATTTGTTATTGTAGTTCTTCCAGGGAAAAAACCATGCTGTTGCCTCACGAATCACGATGATATCTTGAAATTGTAGCTGTGAGTTTTTGTTACTTATGATGAGATCTAATATTTGGGGATAGTTGATAGAATGCAAACGGGTCTGTAATTTATAACATTCATTCTTTTTCCTGACTTGAAAATCGGAATTGTGAAAGATTGTTTACAAGTTTGGGGTAGTTTACCTGAGTCCAGTGGTTTTTGAAACAACAGGTTTAAGGGAGAAGATTAAATTGTTGCGCAATGTTTAATAAAGATATTTGGTATTCCATCAGGTCCGGATGGTTTATTTACCGTTGAATTATTCAATATGTCAAGTCTTCTTCTTCACTTGTAGTGAATTTGTTTAAATTAATATTATTATCTGAAAATTCACAGATATTGTGTACAGTAATATTGATATAATTGTACACAGTTTGAAAATGTTGAGAAAACAATGCCGTGATGCTTTGATTATTATCAGAAGCGATTTTCCCTGTTTCAGAGTTAAACATTTTATTCGGCATCCCCTTAATATCCTCTATTTTCGATTTAATGAGATTCCAAAACAGTTTTGGGTTGTTAATAAAATCATTTTGTATATTTTCATTATAGCAATTATTATTAATAGCATTTGTTTTCGTTTTGTAGCACTACTTAATTCTTTGAAATAATCATTTATACAGTTTGACAGCTTCCTAAAAATATACCTGAATGAATTTAAAGAAGCGTTCCCGCTCCGGAAAGTAAATAGACAAATAAAAACGATGCAAACAACCAACAAAAAGTAGAAAAAGCAAACGTGCAGTTGATGACTGCTCTGCAAGAGAGCTTTGGTAATGATGAAATGGTTAAATTACTAAATAAATACGGAACACGGTATAATGCACTAGGCGAAGAAACGGTGAAAAGGAGAAATATAGATAGGATAATAAAAGCAGACAATAAATCTAAGACCATATGGCAAATACTGAATGATGTTACGCAGAGAAACAACAAGGAGACATCCGATGGGAAACCAAGTTGCAAAAAGTTCAGCAACTTCTATTGCAATGTGAAGAAGAGCTGCTAAAGAACTTAACCCATACAACTTCATCAGAAGAAGATACCATGAAGATACCCTCAATATATTTCTTCCCTAGAAATGAGAATAAAGTTTCCCAAACAATAAAAAACATGAAGAACAAAGGATCTACATGTGCATATGAACTATCACCGAAGATAGAGAATCGCACGCGAGACACCTAGTAAGCATCTGTAACGAATGCCTTTTAAAAGGAGCATTTCCAGAAGGAATGAAAAAGCAAAGTACATCTGATCTTCAAAAAAGGAGATCCCACACAATGTACAAATTGCAATGGACCAATAGACCAATTGCAATGGTACTTGTCTTTCCTAAAGTATTTGAAAAACTAATATAACTAAGAATCGATGCATTTGATGAAACATAGGTTATACAACGAGACGCAATTCGGCTTTCAGAGAGGACAAAACACTACCTCAGCGAAGGTATCATTGATGAACAAGATATGTAGATCCTTAGACGACTGCCAAGCTTGTATATCCACGATGTGCGATCTAACAAAGGCATTTGACCTAGTATCGCATAGCAAGTTACTTGATAAACTAGCGAAACTTGGCATACATAACCTAATAAATTCCTACTTGGAACATCGGGAGCAAGTATATCAGTAAACGGAACATAAAGTGAACTTATGGTCAAAAACATCAGCCACCCTTTTGGGATTGGAGACTCAAGGTTGACCTGGAGACCCATACATGGATCAAATGTGAAAGGCTTTGTCAAAAGTAGTATTTACAATAAGAAGAATGGCAACAATAGGGGGGTTCGAATACCAATGGCCACCTACTTCTCTATGTTTCAAGCGACATTGGCCTACGGTATTGACATCTGGAGCCACTCACCACATATAAAAGAAATTGTGCTAGTCCAGAAGAGAGCAGTATGAGCATTGGAAGGCAACACAAGAAGGACATCGTGCAGACCACTCTTCATAAAATACAAAATTTTGCCGACCAGCTCTATATATCTTTGTCACCAAAAAAATATACAAGGGAGCTGGGTTTAAAGAGAAACGTGGAAAAGATCCACACCTTCAATACAAGGAACAAGACTAAATTGCAGATTCCAAACATACTTTTAAGGGTGTCTGAATATATCCGTAGGAGATACGCAACGTACAACATGTGCCGTGAAAGCTGGAAGTTGCTAAATCAGATGGCATTTAGCAAGAAACTAAAGAACTACTATCTACGGAACCATCCAATACACGACATGAAAGAAGCGAGAGGCATATTTCAAAAAACATATGTTACGATTAAGTATATTAAAGTTTATTACTAAGTAACCAAATTGACATGTTGACTTGTACAGTTGCAATAAAGCTATTTATCTATCTATCATATTATTGGTAAATTTATACTGTTTGTGAGCAATTTGTTTACTTTTAATTAAATGTATAATCAGCGAGATAATCGTTAAACGAATGGATATCTCATTTCAAGAAGGAAGCCCTACCCAAACCATATAAATATAATGTTTCTCTGACATACATTCTGCAACTAATGATTAAATATATTTTATCACAAATTTTAATTAAAAATAAATATAAACAATTAAAAAATATATTAACAAATTCATAAAAAAAATATTTTAAGAGAAATACATCAATACCGGCAATACCGGTAAAGAAATTAAACAATTTTCCCATAAAGATGTACCATACCTTTCATTTATCACTATTTAAAAAAAAACTGTTTATTTATTTGTCCTCTGTGATCTCGGTTGGTGCTAACTTAATCTGTAACCACTAATCTACATAACAACTGCAAAAACTTCTGGTACTATTCCATCCGTAGTCCACATCTAGGTCGTGTTGGGCTGTTTTACACCAACTAAATATAATATTCCTAGGAGTGCATTTACTTCAACAAAATCAGTTAACAAATTATCTCTTTCACGCTTATATTAATTAGTTCTCATAATTTCAAATTGAATATTTGTACATTTAAAAATATGCTGCAATATATTATAGAAAAATAATTTAAAGCAAACAATATCAGATTTAGCATTTTTTTGCAATCAGTTTAGGTAATTGCGTAGATATGTTGTGTGAACGTATTTTAGCGCGTAATTGGTTGTTGTGCTTTAACCGCCACCTTAGTTTCGCTTAGTTTCGCCACCTTGTTCGATATAATATTCGATTGCAAAATGTGAGAAAATATCAGTTAATGAAGTGGTTGAAATGAATATATCAAACTATGGAGCTAACTGAACATGTAAAATGTGCATTGAAAAAAGTGATGTGAATGATATTGCTTTAACAGAAGAATCTCCTGATGATCTAAATTAAATCAATGGAAAACTGTATAAGACCTATATTGTCTACTGGAGATTTCAAGGGTTTAGTAGATAGAAAGTCAGAAATTTATGAAAAGGCCTACACCGGTAAAGAAATAAGTAATCACTGAAAAAGTGATAGTTATGTTTGGTTAAAGATGATGAAATCGAAGTAGTAAAACACTAATATTGGCAAAAGATCAACTCATAAAGGAGTTATATGATAAAAGTCAGGTAATAGAAAAACAAATCAATATTTGTAAAAATTCTGGTCAATCAGTTAATAATGGTACTATTGTGGCAGCAGTAAATACGGTACTAGTTAACAAAAATATGATAGCTTCTGGACCATCTATGGAGATTGATGTAGATAGTGAAGAAGATGGATCTGAATTATGGAACGAATCTGATGTTTATAACATCAGTGCAGAGAAATTACAAAGACCAATAAAATTGGTAAATAAAAACAATAAGTTAGCTAAAAAGAAAAGGAAAATCAGTACTAAAGGAAAAACTTAATAAAAACGTAAATCATGAAATACAGACAAAAGCATCAGTGAATAATAAGAAAACTGAAAACCATAAACTTGGAAGGTAGGTAGGTCCTAGATTTATGAACAAAATTAGTGCGCTTAATACTGATCATATATAAAATGATAAGTAAGAAAAACCTTAATGTATAAGAAAAAACTTCGTATGCCACAGTAATTAGGATGAAAAGAAGTAATACACTAACAGCTAGAAATAAAATGGCATGCTTGTTTGCGGGAGGTCTTAGCGCACATCGGAAGAAAAGGTTGTTTCATATATAAAGGAAAATGCTAAAATACGAATATAGTATAAAAAAAGTGACAAAAAAGAGCGCGCACGCTGCGTTCCAATTAGACTTCGAAATGTTGGAAACGATTAGTAACGCTAATTTCCGGCCACTTTACTCTAAAATACGAAAATTTAATTTTACTTTCCGTGAAAAAAATTTATATAAAACAGATGGTGTAGATTCCGTGTGACGAGATGTAACAGTGAATGCTATATAGGACTAAAAGAGAATCACTAAGTCATAAAGTAATTTCAATAAGTAATAAACTAGAGGTACAAAAAAGTGAGATAGCATTGATTACTAATGTATGCAAGCAAAATAGCTTGCATATATTAGAAATTTATCATATTAATATACAATCTTTACACAACAAAACAAATGAGTTGGAATCAATGCTGGAAGTAGACAAATTGCGACCAATGGTTATAAGTATCTCCGAAACCTGATAAATGAGTCCCAAGAAGTACATTTAGGCGGGTATATCACATCAGTATTTTGTATAACTGCCAAATAACATGATAGAGTATTAAACGTTCGAAATGATGTGAATCATGTTGAACTTCACGACATAAATAGGCTTGCCGTCGAAAAGTTATCTGCTCAGATAATAATATGGCAGTGCTTGCTATGTATCGCGCACCTGGCAATGATTTTAAGAAGTTTATGGGGATTATGGAATATGTTTGTGATAAATTATGTGACGTCAAATATGTTACCCTAACTGGGGATTTTAATCTGTATTTTTACCAATTGGGCTGTATCGACAATATTATTATCAATCTGCCTGAGGATTCTTATCATGCTCATATACACAATTCAAATTTATCCGATCATCTGGGACAATATATAAACATTTATATACCTACCGTATATCATGGTACTACATCCCCTATCAGAAAAATTATTACAACAAGCCTAAATCAATTCTATGTTACTTAAAGAGCGGCTGATTGGAGTTGTCTACGTGAGATTGAACGTGAGAGGGAATAGCTGCACATTTTATTCAAAAGAAGTATAAATGACAAAATTCACTGGTTTAATGATTCGATAAAAGCTATATGGGATCATTTAAGCTTTTTAAATTATATAAGGAAGAGCAGTTCTGAGCCTGAGTGGCAGACGATATTCAAAGATTATAGAACCTTATATTGTGATAGTTTGTCTCCGAAAAACAAAAAGCCAATGCTTCTTTCATTAAAAATTCATTTAATAAATCTAAGGCAGCGAGACAGGTCATAAATGTAAATAGTCACCGTCTTATAGTCGACGGATACATAACATGTCTGCTACAATGTTTAATACATATTTTTGCTGGTGAACTCCTCAATGTATTAAATTCTTCCTCACATAATTTACCAGTGTTAAGTAAAATAAAAGTGGCCCAAACTATAAAATTTGAATGAAAAAAGGCTATTTATAATAAGATACGTGATATCATAAGTTCCATGAAACCAAACCAAAGTAGAGATGTATATGTAATTAGTAGAGATGCTAGTCTTCTTGAAGGCTGTTAAACTTATAAACATAAGTATTAAATCTAATACTTCTCCTGATATTTTCAATCTCTCGTGCGCGATTCCCATCCATAAAGGAGATACAAACATTCTAGGTAATTACAGATCGATTTGTCTAATCCCTGTTTTCTCCAAAGTACTTGAAATTTATATAAAAACTAAGCTTTATGCGTTTTTTGTTGAAAATAGGCTGCTTTACGAGAACCAGTTTGGCTTTCGGAGAAAAAGTCAACTTCCTTGGCTGTCACAGATTTAATTATGCGTTTTTTGTTGAAAATAGGCTGCTTTACGAGAACCAGTTTGGCTTTAGGAAAAAAAGTCAACTTCCTTGGCTGTCACAGATTTAATTATGCATGTAAATGTTTTTTGTTGAAAATAGGCTGCTTTACGAGAACCAGTTTGGCTTTAGGAAAAAAAGTCAACTTCCATGGCTGTCACAGATTTAATTATGCATGTAAATGACTTGCAATGATAAATTATATGCAGCAGCCGTATTCTGAGACTTGATAAAAGCTTTTGACTGCGTCCCGCAAGATTAGCTTAGAAAATCCGGATGCAATGAGAATTTTTTGGTCTTATGTCATCATATTTGGGCGACAGGTGTCAAAAAGTTCGTTTGAGAAACAATATGTCGGAATTGGCATACTTGAAACATGATGTTCCACAGGAATCTGTTTTAGGACCAGTTCTTTTCATAATTTTATAAATGATGTATCCCTAAATATGGAGAACTTGGACACTATTTTATATGCGGATGATGTTACACTTCTCCGCATATAAAATAGTGTCCAAGCATCTGTTCAAGCATCGGAACAATTTCTCCATCTCCCTGCTTTGGGTGGTTTGGTCAAAATGGACTTACATTAAATGCAACGACAACAACAGAAGTTTGGATACTATGTTAGATCCGCATTTGACATGGGAGAAACACATAGATGTTTTAAGAAATAAATTGTGAATGAGTTTTTACCAGATTCGCAATCTAAGAATTAGTATTGACACGAGTGTTCTAAAAATTGTGTGCCATTCAAATTTTCATTCCGTGATGACTTGCTCTTTACTGGCATGGAGACATTCACAACATATGGCAAAGGCATTCACAACATATGGCTGAGATTTTTTGAATGCAGCGCAAAGCAGTTAGATTATTCGCGGGTATTGGTTTTAGAAACAAGAGAGACTAAAAGTATTGACGTTACCATGTGCCTGAGAACAGGGACCATATTTTAAAACAATAGTAGTAAAATATATTAAAAACAAATAGTGCAGTCCATTTGAAAAATACTATATGTATATCTTTAAAACTTTTTATGATTGAGTTATATCCGAATTGAAATCTACAAAGTATAAAGAATA
>WYDF02063914.1:0-11669 GCA_009867245.2 Adranes taylori
TATTATTATTGTTGGTTCAGCTTCTTTATATTGGGGGAAGGGGGCCCATCCGATGAATTTGCCACGGGCCTCGAACGATATAGTTACGCCACTGGGGTCTAAATAAACTTTTCTAACCAATGAGATATATTAGTTTGAAGTATATGATAGTGTACCCGAACTCATACTTTAGGTTTCTAGTGAAAACCATAGAACAGTATTTCGTTCTAATTTTTACGAACAAAAGAGTATTGACAAACATCAATAGAAATAGAAATTTCCATACCACAGCTTTTTCCAATATTAACAAGTTTCAGTCATCCATCATACAAGATACAAAAATTGGTTTTTGCAATACGTCATTAGCAGGACTTCAGATATTATAAAATAATATTTTTCCCAACTTAATCAACTAATTACATATAACTCAATTAAAACCCATTTTAATTTAGAATAGGCATATATCTCTTACTCATTAAATGAATAACCAATGTTTAAAATAGAAATCAAAGAAACATTAAATTAAAAATATATACAAAATAAGAACGTTGCTTAGAAGCCATTGTGTCAGATTCTACACCATAGGAGGTGACAACAAAACGACTTTGATTAAACGTTTCGATCACGCAATCGAGAACGTGAAGCGATGGTCTGTTTTTTTTTTTATGATCAAAAAGCAGGAAAAAGGGTCAGAGAATATATCGTATTCTTATGATATGTGTAGTATTAATGGGATAAATAAAAGGCTGTACCTGCATACTTTCCTACGAACATTTACATTTTACCATTATTTTAATATATGTAAATCTGTTTAGAAATGGCTCCTGTTTGATTCTTATTATGTGTCGCACGTAATTTAGTTTTCATTTATAAATGTGACTTTAGTGTAATTATAATAAATTTTACAATTACGTACAGAGTTCTAAGTAACAGAGAAAACTATTAAAAAACTAAGTAAGTTAGAAAATTAAGTAACGGAACCATAGCGGAATATCTACAAAAGCAAAGGAAAGAAAGGAATATTATTTTTCCTGATGTCAGAAATGTCAGAGTATATATATATATATATCATATTTTAGCTGAAACTTTTTACAATAATTTCCGTGAAAAATCAGATGAAATAATAAAACGATTAATCTCGGGGATTTCTCTGACGAAGGGCGCAAGTCAGCTGAGCAAATGAAGGATGGAAAAGCTCCAGGACCAGTTGATCTTCGTGCTGAATGCCTTAAATTGCTAGACGGGGACGGAATAAAATGGCTCACAAAAATATCGAATCATATCTACGACACCGGAGATATTCCTCGAGATAAGTCCACATTTATTCCTATACCCAAAAAAGCCAGTCCAAAACAATGCGAATATTTTAGGCTAATTAGCCTCATGAGCTACCACCTCATATTATTTACATCTGTAAATAATACATAAAAGAATATATAACAAATGCGAGGAAAATATATCAAATACACAATTCGGGTTCAGAGAAGCAACCAGGGAGGCTTTATTCGCAATTCACGTTCTGTTCCAATGTTGTATGATGGATTATAAAAAAGCCTTCGATAAATTCCAGCACAATAAAATGATAGGGGTTTTAAGAACAACTGGCATCGACGAGAAGGATTTACGTCTTAAAATAAAAACTGTACTGGCACCAAACAGCAAGTATCAGAGTGAAGGGTGTTTACTCAGAAGATATAAATATAAGACGCGGTGTTAGGCAGGGATGTGTTTTATCTCCTACTCTATTTAACCTGTACTCAGAACAGATATTTAACAGGGCACTGGAGAATAGAGACGCTGGAGTGTTAATTAATGGAGGGAGACGTCTGCGTAATATTTGTTAAGCAGACGATACCGTTGTGTTCGCTGACTCTCTCGAGGCCTTCAGGAAATGATGAATCGTGTGGTTAACGCTAGCTCTGAATACGGATTATCTCTTAACATCAAGAAAACTAAGTTCATGGTAATTAGTAAACATAACATACAGCCCGGTCAACTGGTAATTAATAATCAATAAATTGAAATTACATATATTTGGGTACTACGATTAATGAGCAATGGGACCACTCTGTAGAAAGAAAACGGCACATAGAAAAAGTAAGAGCCACTTTCATTAAATTAGGAAATCAATTTAGTAGCAGAGACCTCAATTTACACATCAAACTAAAACTACTTAAATGTTATGTCTGGTCTGTGCTTCTATACGATGCCGAGTCCCAGACCTTGACGGAAGCGTCCACAACAAAACTTGAGGACTTTGAGATGTTGTTATGCAGGCGAATTCTTAGAATTTCCTGGGTCGATTACGTTTCCAATCAGACTTGCTTCAAAAAGAGACCGAAATAATAGACATAATTAAAAAACGCAAATTAGAATATTTAGGCCACATAATGAGGAACGAAAAGAGATATGGCCTGCTCCAGTTGATACTCGAGGGAAAGGTTATAGGCAGAAGAGGACTTGGAAGACGCAGAATCTTCTGGTTGAAAAACCTTGGAACTTGGTTTTCTCTGTCTACACGAGGACTCTTTAGAGCAGCAGCCAGGCGACAAGAATTGCCTTGCTTGTCGCCGACATCCAGAACGGATAGGAAAATTCAGAAGATACACCACTCAGGAGTATCAAATATTGTAGCAATAGCAAGCGATAAATTTACCACAGATAGTTTTCTTGCTAACGAAGTCTTACTTTATGAATTGGACAAGATATTATAACAAAATTTTTCTTTCTATTGGGTCTCATTATAAGCAAGTACCGTGAGAGAACAGATACAGCTTGACTTGGTTTCTGCAGTTTTCTTTCTTTTGCTGATAAACGTATTCCATCGCTAATCATTTCAGCGATATTGAGTTCTTGTATCACATAGAAACATAATTTTCATGCCACATTTCTCTGAATTCGATGGTATGTATATTCGCAAACTGCAACGTCCGCGAAACCCTAATAACGTTTTAGCAGTCTTGATATTTTTTATAAAGTGTAATCATGGATTTTATGGCATTGGAAATAACGTCAAAATACGAGTAGTTAATAAAGATGATTATCTGTGCATCTCAGCAGGGACAGTCTAATCCTACCTGCCGATTGAGCGCAAGAATTTAGAATCTCATGTTGTGATTCAGCGCAAGGGCGGATTTCTTGAAAACATTACTAATTAGTAAATTAATACTTCATATTTTTGAACAGAGAATACTTCCGAGCAGAGAATACTTCATGTTTTTAAATACTATAACTGGAGTTACTGAAATTCGTTTGCAGAAGCATTAACAAAATAATTTAAAAAAAACTTATTAACAAACTTTATAACTAATTGTTTTTACAAAATCAAATCTAGAAATGTTTTTCCTATTGTAAAGGTTTATTAAATTTGAAAATTTAATCCTCTTCTTGCGCTCAATTGGTCGGTAAATTTTTACGCAAAATTTCTGTGCCCTATGGCATATGTAAGTTCTGCGCTCAATCGGTAAATACCGAACGAGATTTTGGTAGAAAAATCAATAATCCATCCAAATGACGCATGCTATTTAGTAAGCACACACGTATATAGCATAGTGCTGCAGAACAGCGAGTTTCGACCTAATGCGCTGAATAAGTACTAATTTGTTTGATGAAATTTAGCAAGGCTGTTACAAACCGTTAATGCAGAAATTATTAAGAAAGGCCGATGTAATTTGCTGAAAAAGACGGTTGGAAATATCGCAATGGTAGAAAACAGATAGCAATTGAAAAATGTTGGACATGAGGGCTTTTTGCACCAATTATGTCAGAAAAGCACTTATATAAGGAATTGTGAATTGTGAGGTTATATAAGGAATTGACAAACGATTCTAGGCGTCTTTTCATTACCAGAGTCCGATTTGGCGGCTGGAATTTTATTGTTGTGATCCCCAAGCCAAAAATGTTAAGTTAAAAAGAAATGTAATTCAGTGAAGTTTAATTGTATGTGTATAGAAGAATGGCTGATTGGTACACATTTGAAACAATATTACAACCACGCACATTTTTAACTGGATTATCTGGCTATAATATAAAAAGACCACGTTGCCATTTTGCAAAGTAAGAGATTCCAAAATTTTATAGAAAATTAGCTCCCTCACCGTACCTGAATAAACTACAAAGAATTGTGTCGATTTAATCAAAGAAGCAATTTCAAAATGAACATAAACCCGAATACCCTACAGCGGCTTCATTGGCCGGTAGCCAGCAAATCGGACCAGCTATATTAGCCGTGGCAACCTATACACCACCAGTCAGGAAGGCGAGATTTCTTGAGGCCGAAATTTTAATAGTGTTGACCCATTCTTAAAGATTTTATCCCAAATTTGCGAAGGTGGTGTCCACTCTCTGTGAGCATTACATTTTACTTGCTAATTTAAATTATGTTACAAGAGTTCAGAGGCTCAATAATACAGAAATCTGCAGCGCATCAAACCAGAGTTCTTTTCACTTTTAAGTATCTTGAGGTATTATGTCGCACTTTAATTAGAGTATATCGAATCTTTAATTATGTATGACTTCAGTATTCACCATTCATTACTTGAATTTAAATGAATTTATCATACAAGAGTTTAGAGACTAAATACCGTAGCGAACTGTGACGCTTCATGCCAGGTTTCTTTTCACTTTTGTCATTTAGTACCGGTCTATGTGTGAAGCAATACTTTGAATCAATATTGAGAGACCATTAGTTTCGGAAATATATCATTTTCCACAAATGATGTTTTTTTTTTAATTTGAATCATTCCTTCCTAACAAACAGCTTATCATTTCACTCAGTTTGGTAAGAAGAGATTTCGGGTGAATGGCGCCAGAATAGCTGGAACAGCAGAGGAATAACTAGAATAGTTCTCATAGACACAACCCGACGAGGCATATACCAACTCATCAACGTGAACGTCTATAACGTTAAAAGGGCGTTATAAAAGTTATACAATAATTCTGATATAGTTACACCATGATTAGTTATTTTTCTTTCATCTCTTGTAAAAGGACTCTCAAATCTCAAACATGCTAGAAGTACTAACATTCGTTTTTCTGGCAGTGTGCATCGACCTTTTACATCGGTAGCAAATTATGAACTCAGTCTACATGATTCGATTTAAAAATGGCAGTGTAATAAAGGAGTCCAAAAAAGCTTTCATTTCAGTTGTTACTGTTTCTCTTAATTCTGTGCTATGTTGATCAGCAATAAGCTTAGCCTGTATGAAGGAATTATATTATTTGTATGCTCTATTATTGAACCTAGCACATCTTTGAGAACAAAGATTGCCAAACTTTAAGTGGAGAAGCAATATTTTCTCCTGATTGTCCTTTTAGTTCGGGTAGATGACTTACAATGTTATGTAAAGGTATACGCACCTTTCTTGCTGATTCATTCGCAGACCATTTATATCGATTCCGAGCATACGAAACTTATTACTTAAATTATTTTCAATAATGTCGCTCTCATACTCCGATTCATTTTCTTTCTCTCTGCTTTGATTTTCATCTTCAGACGTTGAATCGTCCGTTTCTTCAATATAATCTTTGTCATTTGCATATAGAACATTTTCTTTCCACGTCACTGTACTCCTTATCTTCTATTTCTTGCCACTTACTAGTCGCAATATATTCAAAGTAAATTAAAATGAATTACGTAAGGGGTGTTCTGGAGTATCAAATGACTCCAACGCGACAATTATAAAGGAGTTCACATAATCGAGATATACGTAAACACATATGTTTTGTTTAGAAAAGTCAGTAGCACATAGAATGCAATTACCTGAAAATGGCGACAGGCAAAAATCCCGTCAACAACAAAATAGGGAATTTAAAACAGTTAAAAATGTATATAGCAGAAGAACACATTGATTTTTACAATATGATTTTGAAATAGCCAACTAGCAAAGATTATTATTATTAACATATTTCTTTAAATTCAATCTATTTCCACTGACATGGCCTATCATCGACTTACAACTACAATTAAAAGACATATCAAAGAAATAATAATGAGAAAGGATGAAATTAATCCTGCAAACAGATTAACTCTAAATTTAAATTCGAATATCAGTAGCTTTGATGAAATCAGATAAAGCCAAGATAAGATCCCCTGAGGATACGCAAAGCAACAAATCAATATGAAAAGGGGAACTAAATCCTAATCGATGATGCTATCGAGAAATTAATGAGGCTACATTATTCTTAGAATGACTACATGTAAAAAAACAAATGGTTCAAATCTCCATAACAACCACAAGAACAAAAAGGATCGTCCTTGAGATGAATTCTAATAAAATTGACCGGGAAAAACCATGTCCGTTTCTGAATCTACAAATCAATTAAATCAACTCTCTTTAGACCTAACCTAACTCAATTAGACCTAACCCACGGAGATCTCTGTAAAACATTAATTACGACCATCTTTCTTGAAAACTATGAAAAAAATAAGACTTAAGTAAAGAAAAAAATACAAGTTGATGAAACCTAACAAAAGGATAGGATTCTGATGATTAGACTTAGACAAATGATCAGCAGTCTCGTTATCAAAAATATTCGAATGAGAAGGAATCAATTATAAATGAATATTATAATCCAATCTGGAAGCCCTAAAAAGACTATCGCGGATGTCAAGGATTAATTTACTATGCTTGGAATAAAATCCAAACTTGTCCAAGCATCTGAAGACATTCATTCCGACTATCACCGAGGATTTAATCTCCAACAGAGAATAAGATCCATACACTTTAAGATACCATAGGCTTCCGCAAAAAACACATTGCAACCATTAGGAAATCTAATAGCTAATTTTAAGTATAATAAATTATCTTATCTTATGTTAATTCAATCAGGGAATTCTGACAGAAAATCTGGATAATAACTGTTTAAAAATAAATCTTAAACTGACATCCGAAAATATATTACAATCAAAGTATCTTATAGTAATCCTAAAAAGAAGACAATCATATGGAACTAAATACACATAAGGAAAACCATAAATTACCTTACCCACTAAACTCGAATTTTCTCTGATGGCTACAAATAAACGAGAAATTAACAAAATATAACTTAAGTCCGCGAATTCTTTTATACACCAAAAAAATTGAACCACAATGCCTAAAATTAAATATTTACGAGCTTCGTAAGTACCTCTTAAATCAAACGCTTCAACCAATATACCTTGAATAGGAGAAGAACGAATGAAACCTAAGCAAAACATCAATGCAGTATATTGAATTCTAAAAAGTTTTGTCAAATTTCCTTTAGCAGAGTCCAAAAGAAGACACGTACCATAATCCATAATAAAGCATTTATAAAATAAAATAAGAATTTGGGGATCAGCGCCCCAACGAGGGGAAGCGATATATTTGAGAATATTCAATCTATTCGAAGAAGCTAAGTTAACCTCATCAATCTGTTGCGAGAAAGATAATTTGAGATCCAGAAGAATACCAAAGTATTATATACATACACGGGCAGGAACAAAACGAGAATAGCAGTTTTACTGGCAAACAGAAAGGCCCAGAGAATGGAGATGACCTGCCTTTATATTAAGACTGGCTTAAGACTTTATGTTTCAAAAATTTTTTTTGTGTGCAGAAAATAGATTCACTGCTGAATGCAAGTCACACTATAGTTATATAGAATTTGCTAGGTAATGAAAAAAAATTATAATAGTTTGAAGAAGTTATTCAGTTTATTTTTATTTATTAGATTCCCCAAGATTTTAAAATTATTGACTCGTGTGTTTTCTGAAATCAGAGATTCAATTAGAAAATTTATCAGATAATCTAAGCAAAATATTATAAGCTTATTATGCATTGTTGTTAATAATTTTAATAGTGTTTAAAGATATATATGTACCATAACATTTCAGTAAATGCAAAACTATGAATTTATTTACAAAACATTTCTGAGAAAATCGTTTTAATATAACGAGAAGTTTACTTGCTCTATAAATAAATATAAATACTTATTTAGATATTCAAAAATGTAATCTAAATTTATAACTGTGATTAATAACGTTTCGTATTCGTTTTCTATCTTGCTCTCTTACTCTGAGTGTTATTAATTACGAAACAACTTTCCATAGACGTATCACTACACCACTCCAAAATTTGTAAAAAAACAAAACTGTTGGAAGCTCGTATTTTGTTAAGCATTTATAATATTTCAAACAACTGATTTATATTTGTTTCCATTTGTTTGTTTGCATTTACCATTTTGTTCTCTCAACATTCACAGATACTAACTTATTTATAATAATACAATACTTTTCACAGTCAAGTTACTCCTGCACTCAGTGGCGGACTAAGGCTAAAGCGGGCCCTAGGCAACATTGAAATTCCGGGCCTATTTTTCAGTCATGGCACATACTTTGCGTTTGGTAGTTTGGTTTTAAAGCATATAATAGTACTTATGTAGTTCTATTTAATTATCGGATTCCAAAAAAAAAGAAAAAAAAATAATATACATGTACAAAAATTAAATAAACATAATTTATTAAAACAAACATAAACATAATTTATTAAAACAAACAATAATACTTAAACAAATATACATTTCGGGCTATATTTCGGGTTATATTTCGTTATATTTCGGGCCCCAAAAATTACGGGCCCTAGGCACGTATCTAGTTTGCCTAGGTCTTAGTCCGCCCCTGCCAGCACTAAATTGTACCTTGCTTATTTACTCTATAACGCTTGATAAGTAGATGAAATTAAAATTCGCATTGTTCCGGATGTGATTCAGATTGTAACTAAAAGTTGCAAAGTGTACAAACTAAAAACAGCCTGTATATTGTCAGATTTTCATTGTACGCTTGAAATAAAAACAAAAACATTCTAAGAATGTTTATTTGTATCTTATGCGTGCAATAGTTTTGTGATATTGCAAAAGAACCTGTTTCAGTTTCAAACGTGTCAACGGCGCATTCAATTACAGTAGAGCCTCGCTTATTCCACATAAACGGGCCGTCATGACGTCGGACCCAAAATGTCGGATAATAGGGAAAGAAAAACTAAGTTATACTTTTACAAATGTGTAATGCTTAAGTTGCTAATGTATAAGGCAACAACAACTGTGTTGATATTAAATATTTCTGTATGTACATACTTTATGAAGATGTAAAAAATGTTGTGATCTTGATTGGCGTTTTCTTGCTGCCAAGTTCCGCCAACATTAAAGCTTCATTATGTCGAAGTCCATAGCTTCTTCTTGATGATCAATGTATGCCATGGCGACTTCTAGGGCCTTTACTACATCTTCATGGGATACTTTTGAACGATTGACAGCAAGTACTCCATCGTCAATATAGTTACCATCATTTTTTATCAGCAACAATTTCTTCGTCTGTTATGGCGTACTCATTGTCTTCCTTCAACTAACATTCAACTTTTCTGCAGTCGCCTCCTCTATTGCAGGGATGCATTGCACTAAAGAAAGAATGCGTTCTTTAGTAATTTTTGGATCCTCCTCATCATTAGTTGCATTTTCTCCTCACTTATTCCATGATTTAGCACTTGTTGGAACATTTACGTGCTTTACCTTAATGGCTTTCAATTTAGTCATCACATCAACCATCATCTTGTTCTAATAATGTCGATAGTAGCTTCCTTCGGTAGTTTCTTTTAAGTGTTTCCGAAATACCCTGATCCATTGATTGGCAAATGGCGGTTACATTCGGTGGTAAAAACATCACCTTGATGTCGCCATCTTGAAGCTCATCTGCACTCGGGTGATTTGGGGCGTTGTCTAGCTATAATACAGCTTATCTTTGAAGATTATTTTTTCAAAAATTTTTCTGTGGAAACAACAGATTCCTTAAAAAACCATTCTTTGAAAATTTCTCTGCTTATCCTCGCACTTTTCTGATTGTAATACTTTAATGGAAGAGCATTTCCTGCAGTTGTTTTGAATGCTGTTGTATATTTAGCTTCTCCGATCATTACAATATCCATTTTATGGTTCGGTGTAAGCTTTGGTGTAAGCAAGAATTCTTACCCTTTCTTTGATACGTTTATAGCCAAGGGCTAATTTATCTGTTCTGGCTGCAATGCTTTTACTAGGCAACAACTTAAAATTAAGCTCTGTCTCATCTCAGTTGAAAATTTATCGCCTATAACGATTTCAGTTTTAATAAAGAGATGAATTTGTTTACGAAAGTCATTCATCTCTTCAATATTGGATGACAGTTTCTCCCCACAAACATTTAGCTGGTGGATTCCGTAATGTTTTTTCCACCCGTCTAGCCATCCAACTCTTGCCGTGAAATTGATTTCCAAAATGCAACATGTTTTCATGCACGATAGGCTCGAAATAGGCACGCCTCTGTCTCTGAACTGGGTGAGCCATAAGTACACAGCCCCACTCACTCGTTCATATTTACAATTTTCCATTACTTACTGTTCTTTAATGTATTTTAAGTCTCTTGAAGAACACCGTTTCTCTATTTCATATCGTTTTTTATCCAGTCTCCTACGGCTACTCGTCCGACGTCAAAGTCATCAGAAACCTTATGCATTGTCTCTTACTTGTCCACTCTTCTGATTGCCTCATGTTTCAGCTTACATTGATACAACAACCATCTTTCTTTTCGTTGCCATTATAGCGTAATGATCAATACAGTATGTAAAGTACACTAATAAAAACAATAAGACAGCAATAACAACAACTAAACACACTACAGTAACAGCAATTGTACTCAATGAAAAACAATAACAACTCCATAAAACAGGATCAGACAGTTGAAAGACCGATTCGCAATACACTAAGCTATGACAGAGCGAACTGGGGTTATGGGTGAATGACAATTCAGACAAAGGCTAGAGGAGCGCGTACGCGCGAATTGTAGTGTGTATAGTTTGTCGCGCAACCTCTGTGAACCGTTGTAGTAGCGGTACACTCAATGACGACAAAAACTAGACGCTTCCTAACAAGCGGCGCATTTTCTCGTTGTATCGTTTTTGCGAGAGATGTCGGATAAGACAGAATGTCGGATAAGTGAAGGTCGGATAAGTCAGACTCTATTGTACAAATATTTGAATTGAACATTAGACATGTGTTCTGAGTGTTAAACTGTTGGTAAAATTCAAATTGGTGCTTTTGCGCCATTTAGTCGGAATCAAGTTTAATCACACGCATGTTAAGCGTTAGGACAGCCACGTTCATCCAAGTGTGGACAATATTTCCACAGTTCTTGTTCTTCAAAATACATGAAGAGACTCTTGTAACTACAGTAGAATCTAGAGGTCTATAGCGATCTTGCAACCATTGATTATGAAAAAACTATTAACTACTGAAACTGGAATAACCCTTTGAGTATGAAACGCGTAATGCGTGTTCGCTGTTCGCGTTCGCAGTTTATGCAATAAAGCTTTAACGAGACTAGAATGTTCCGGCGAACGACAAACAGAACAATTAACCAAACACAAAGTTTGTTTTAAAAAATATTTTTATTTTCGGCGAACCGGACAACAAACAGATCGCGTTTTTGCTGTTCCAAGTAATTGTAGTAAAGCATGATAACTGCAGCCAATTACATTTATTTATATTCCATATTATATACTAAGACCGTAAAAACGAACGTTTCGTGACAACATGGAAAAACTGGAGGGGTCCTATATTTGGTCCTATAATCCAGGATGCCATAAAGAAGCTGAGGAACCACAAAGCCCCTGGAAAAGATACCATCACAGCAGAACTCTTCAAAG
>WYDF02063925.1:0-11668 GCA_009867245.2 Adranes taylori
GTTAATTTAAATACTAACTTCTCAAACCTGAAGACAGTACTGAAGACACGCTTATAATAATCTTAGAAGTAATACTCAATCTATTCTACCATAATTTTTGTTTTAAGATTTGTTGGTTGTCACATATGCAAGAGTAGCTTTATTTTTGAAGTTCGAAATAATTATTTTCTTAAACAGCTACTAAATACCAAAATCTCTGAATTTTATAAACATAATTTGTTATTTAAGTCAATTTGAAGCAGGACGAAATGATATATAAAAACTAAAAAAAATCTTGGTTATTAATAAAGGATTACATTAAGTAAATGTTGAAAGATTAGCAAAACATCTTTATGTATATTAGGTGAAGGAAAAGCTCTTAACTGTGAGACAACTTTATAAACAACTTTATAATATGTGGCTGAAGATAAAAATCATATTTCGTAACAAAAATGAGACGTCATGTTAAAAATAAACATCCCTATGCTATACTTTCTTATCGCTTTCCTTCAACTTGGTATGATATTTACTTCAAGATGAGCATATTAAATTGTGGGTATATACATAATGATCAAGAGAATCAGCTTTAAATAAAATTTTAATATCTGATATCAAATATTTCTACATTTTTCAACTATTTAAATACTACATAAATTAAATTAGAGTTTTTTTCTAGTGTGAATTTTGCTACTATGATTAAAAAAAACGCCTAACGTAATTAATTACACATCAGTGGTTAATTACAAATTTAAAATACAATGCATCTTCTATTTGTCGAATTTTTTGAGATTCAAAATTTTAACCCAACGATGCCATATTTAAATACCCACTCAGCTGGCTTCGAAATCGCATTTAAATCTTCTAATAGCATGATCCAAACCAGCCATAGGAGGGAGCAATCCAGCTTAACTCTGTTCCTGTCCCAAGCCCGGACAAATGGTGAGGGTGAATGGTTGGTTGATGAGTCCCATACTGAGGCACTGAAGCGAATAAGTATGTCTGGCAAATGTTACGAAAAGCTCACGTTTATAGGTTAACCTACTTACATAACCAGTAAAGCCTACCCCCTATGAGTATGGGCGAGAGCGAACATCCGGCACTTCAAAAACAATCGACTAAGGTATGGTAACCCTAACAAAAAGTTCCCTGGTCCTCTACGTTGGGGGTTGTGCGCAAGGCTAACAACTCGGCCACGGAATATACAAGAAGTTACGAGACAACACTACAGACATAGC
Source organism: Adranes taylori (assembly GCA_009867245.2). Lineage (NCBI taxonomy): Eukaryota > Metazoa > Arthropoda > Insecta > Coleoptera > Staphylinidae > Adranes > Adranes taylori. The sequence goes on from WYDF02063925.1 coordinate 1,215, forward strand.
CACACGAATAGCCTGATGATGACGTACCGCGGAAAAGGAAAACGAGATGTAATCTTTGGAACCTGGGATGTATTGAGCCTGCACCGAGAGGGTGTATTTAAAAACCTCGAAGAGATTATGAAGAGCTAAGAATGGATGGAGATTAAATCCCCAAGAAGACTCTCAAGCAACAACCAGAGGGCTGAAGGAAGCCAGGCAGGTCAAGGAAGAGGTGGATTGATTATGTCAGAGTGGATGTGCAGACGCTGGTGATCAGGAGTTAGAGGAGATGCGCTGCAAGCAAGAAAGGACAGACGGCTGCTGTGGGAGAGACCAGAGACCTAAATGGACTGTAGCGCCAGGTGAGTGAGTATTACTATGGTCAAGAGCATAGTAACATATAAAAAATCATGCAAAATCAAATAGTAAATATTTTTTTCTAAAAAGCCTATTGCTGAATGTATGATGTAATCAGTACCGCTACTCTAGTATGATTTTTGTGTTCAATACACCTCAAAACATTCTTCTAAATGAAGAGCAGTTCCACACTTCTTGCACTGCCATACAGTTTCACTCCTTTTACACCTAGTGTAGTGCACAATACACCGTTCTGTAACTTTTTTCTGTGGAGGAAATATGCATTGGGAAGTGGACCCAAGTTACTGTCTGCAATCTTATAGGGGTAGTGTAGGTATTTTTAAGCAGGCTTTTTGACCACTATGCCACTTTTCTTATTCTGATTGATTGTAACATAAAAAATGCCTTGCCATGCGTTCTCAGGTTGGGTTAGAAATTCGCTGATCTTAATTTTTATAATGAAGTACTTAAACACATAAATGATGTACGCAATAACAAGGTAACTTCACATCTAAGGATCGACTCACGATTTTAATTTACTGACAATATATAACTTCTATTTATAATGCAAAAAATGTTAGGTTGATTTCATTAGCCATTAGCAAAATAGAAAGTAAAAATAGCGAACTATAGGAAATTTGATTTATGGTATTAATTTGTTCTGCTGGTTAGATTTTCGTTTTTCGTCGTCTTCTCCAGGACGCTGACAGACTTAATTGGTTGTATGATGAACTTTGAACGAAGATATTATAGTTTGATTCATCCAGTCATAAAAATGGTGTGAAATATATTATTGAAGGTACGATGAAATGTTGTGATGAAAAATAATGAGTAGGATTTATTCGCTGTCGGCGAAGTAATAGTGTCAGTAATGCTCTTCAAGTGCTTCAAGAGTTGTATCTTTGCCAGCTCCGTTGTTTCGATGTGTTGACTGGTTGGCTTCCTTCTTCATTAGCGTTGACCTTCTTGATTTTCTATTGACGAAGTTGTTTGCTAAAGGAAGGGTATGAAATATTGATATTGATATGATAGAAGAATTGAAGATACGAAAGATTCAATAGAAAATAATGAATGGAGTATCTATGTATACTTGACCTGATGTTCTTAGAATTACTATTGAGTTGAGTTGATTTTTAAATTTAAGTTTAAAATAAGATGAAATAAGCTATTTTCTGGCGGCGCTAACTTAGAACAAATTAGATTCCAGAGTGTGATTTCTCGCTCGCTCTTTAGGAATAAGTTTGATCATTTAATGGTGAATTATGCTAGTTGAAATGTGCTAATTTGCACCATCGGTGACAGTCGCTAGGGTTCCCCATTAGCAGCGTCGCGAATGGGACTCTGTCATAACTTATATGTTACTTAATTGATTTGATTAATTAGCATGGGGTATGCTAATCCGATATCAAGCTCATGCGTAATATTTATCTTCAGAAAAATTTATTTTCTTCTTCCCAGGCATCTTGTGAAGGCATTGATACACAGTAAAAGAATTGAAAATACACATATCAAGATAGAAAAATATTTTTTATACCCCTTCATTATGCGTCACCTGTTCTTGAAGGTCAACCCCTCCCATTATCTTCCAATATTCAAGGCACACTTGGGTTTTTTGACTTCCTTTTTTTCTTCTCTTCATTGACTTCATGGCCCCTTTTTCCTTTTTGGCCTCAGGTACCATGTTGCTGTGATGTCAGCTGATTTGTGTTTAAATGAGAGAAAGAGAAAGTTTCAGTTTGCTTTTAGAAATTTTATGGACATAGCTTTTTATTATGACGTGTATTTGTTTGTCTCTCAGTAAATCTTCTAGATAGATCAATAGAGGAATTCGTCGGTAATTTTCGCTCCATAAATGAATCAGATTTGTTGGTCAATGCATTAGTGTTAACTAGAATCGTGAAGATTAGAAGACTATAATCTGTTTCATCATCACCTACATACATTTTTAAATAGTAACCTGAACTAGATTCACAAATTTTGAATGCTCCAAATTTGAGCATTTAGACCTTGAGCATTTTGAGGATTTGCACTGTACAAGTGAAAGGCGGCCTATGAATTTCATCAAGCCTTCATTCAGAGCTATGTTTTGAGAAGGGAGGTACAGTTCGGAAAATTTTTTAGAGAAATGTTCTATGATGAGTCTAATGTTTGGTAATTTATTTTTTTCATCGTGTCATTAGTGAAATGCAAAAAAGGCGAAATTAATTTGATGAAAAATTAAATTATTATATCCTATCTCAGTTATAGTATTATGAATATATAAATATGTATACCTGTCTGACTGTCACACATCCACTCTCTGCAGCATTGGTCTGGAATATCTACAAGCCTCGGATGCTTGCACGTTCCCTTTGGTGATATATGCTCTTGCGGACATAACGACGAACAGCCGTAAGTACCATTCTATAATAATAAATCCAGAAGAAAAATATATGTTTTATTAGGACTAGATGAAAAAGAAATTAATTTTTTATATTTTTTTATTTTTATTTTTAATATTTTTTTAATACTTAGTTGACAGTATTGTAGTAACATATTGTAGTAAAATGATACAGAAAATCCAATTTTTCCTTAATATTGATCAAATAATATAGATATATGATTAATGAATTTTTTTGATTCTGATATTTTGATTGATTTGGAGGTTTAAGAATCCAAAAAAGTTGTTTGTGATAAAAGTTGCTTTTGATGATCAGGTACAGAAAATTTATGCTCAATGAAAAAACATTTTGTTTTGTTTTATCTTAATCTAATATGGCGCAATAGAATTAATAGAATTTGTTTCATTTCTCCGTAACTATTAATGGTGTTACATTCAAAAGTTTTTTTTTTTGTTTTATCTGCACGATTCTGTACTTATAAAACCAACTGATATATATTAAGAATTAGAAATATAATATATTAATTACAGTAACGGATATGAATCAACTCGCGATTTTTGAATATAATTCATTGAAATTTATTACTACATATACAGTCTGTCCATAGAGTAACGCATAAATTCATTATTAGCTAAATAAACATTACTATTAAAAACTCCAGAAACAGGTCAATTTTTTATTTTAATTTAGTATTTTTTAAAATAATAATCTAATATTCAGAGTGAACTCCCTTCGTGTGATTACGTCATCACAATTTTTTTAATGGAATACCCCACTTTTTTTTAATTTTCGGATTTCGCTTGCTAAGCTGATTCCTAAAATGTATCATACGTTGCTTTAAATTGTTACAGGGTGGGCAAAATACAAAATAAATGAAAAATTAACGTAATACATAAATTTAATTGAATGACGTAATTATACAATTACTGTAATATACTACCAAAAACAAACAAAAGAGAATTTACAATAAATGTTCAAATTGTTCTCCATTCCCCAATAAACAATGACTTAATCGGGTAATACATTCGTCTCTTACATTTTGTAGCATAGCGGGTGCTATGTTCAGCATTTCTTGCCTGATTCGGTCTATTAGCTCACGGATATTTTCAGGTCTGTTAATAAATATTTAAATTTTAAATAACCCCATAATAAGAATTCTACTGGGTTCAGATCAGGTTCAGATCTAGCGGGCCATTCAACTTCGTCGTCTTCTTCCTATCCATCGATGTGGAAAGGTTCTGTTTAAAAACTGGCGCACAACTAAAGCGTAATGTGGCGGTGCGCCATCCTGTTGAAACCAGATTCTGCGATCTAAATTATTGGCTATTTGAAAATCAGGAAAAAGCTGGATCAATCCAGGAATTGATGTATTCTGTAGGAAATCCAGATTGCATTTGGTATTCTTGCATCCAGTGTGGACTTTCATCAGACCAATTCAGACCTCGTCTGAATATAAAACGTTATCAATGAAATTGTTATTTTGGTCCATCATATACTTGCAGAATTCAGTTCTTCGGTCAAAGTCGTCTTGAGCCAATTCATGGACGAGACATACTTTATAAGGATGGTATTTTACCTTTCTAAAAATCTTCGATACTGAAGATTTTCCATACTCAAATCCCTAAATAATCCCCGCACTGTACAGTGTGGATTTTCTATTGGCGACAAAATTATATCTTGTTATTTTCATTAATTTTAGGTCTACCTTGCTTTGATTCATTCCTCACCTATTTCATGTATTTTCGCTCTTTTCTGCTTATCGTAGATTGTGAAATTGGTTCACGATCTGGGTGCATTTCATTGAATAATCTGCATACCTTGTCGCTTGTTGAATCCGCACCCTATCGCCAACACCCCAATCATTATTAATATTTCAATCCTCTCACTTACAGTTAAAGGCATTTTCAAAAAAATAGGTTGCAAAATATTAGATTAAATAGATTTCAGGTAAACTAACTGATTTAGTTTAACAATTTGTGTAACTACGGTTATCAAATAAAACTGATGTAGACGCAATTTTACGACACTTGTTCAGCTGGTTTCAATTGGAATGATTACTGATTACTGTTTATCAAGAGTATTTAAGAGGACTGAAGGATATATTAAAGTTTGTACCTTCCTATTGTTTAAATGAAAACTTCACAAAATTCTATGTGACCTTTAGAATGATCTCAATCTTCCCAGGTTGCCTTAAACGAACAAAGTTTTTCAAACTTACATTCATTAAGAGGAAAATAGAGCCTGATAAACATTTTGTTTCGAGCCGCCTCTGCCATTTAGTTAGATATCTCTCCCATTTATTTAATTTTGTTTTTGCGCGTGGGCAGTATGTTGTATTACGTTTTTTATCGAGCGGAGAAGCGGCTTAGGAATACATAAATTAACTAAAGGAACTTAAACCGGAGTATAGAACAAAATGTATTAAACATTCTGTAATTGGTTTTTAGGACGGAAAAGTAGTCAAGACTATATAACGTAATGCTATGAAAAATTGCAAATTAATATGATTTTTCTCAATAGCTTATATATTATTGTACTATTTTATATATATATAAATGTTATATAAATAATGTAAGCCGAATGGTATGTAATCGTTCCACTGATGAAACTACCAAAAAGAAACTTTGTAGATGGAAGGAGATAAAAGCAAAAGAAAAAAGAATGAGCCGGAAACAACAATGAAACCGTATGCTATGCTAAAATAAGTAACTAAATAAGACAAGGAAGCTTTTGAAACACTTTTGGCTGTCTATCAGGAAAAAAAACTTTTACGATAAAACCAACAAAAGAAATATCATTAAAATATATTATGTAATAACGTTGACTTAATTATATAATATTTCAAAAAGAACATTGAATTAGCGCAGCTATATAAACAAACATCCACTAATTGAGTAAAATTTTGGGTTTGTCAGATCAATAAATTTTCTATTGAAAAATATATGTTACAGAATTTATCTTACGAGAGCAGGACCGAGGTTATCTTATTACCACACTGCTTTATTTTTTATTCTGTTTATTTTTAACTTTAAAATGCTCGTTGCATGAGATTATGCAGTGTTAGGTTATAAATTCGCTGATCTTATTATTATAATAAAGTACTCAAACACATAAATGATGTGCGCAATAACGTGGTGAAATAATTTGATTTATTGTTCTTTAAAATTTAACTTCAGCTGTATTTAGCTTCTATTTTATAATGCAAAAATCGTTAGGATGATACCATATTCCATTAGCGAAATAACAAGTAAAAATAGCGAACTATTGATATGTAGATTTATGACAATATTTTGTTCTACGGTTTCTCTTTTACTTCCTCGTGATTAAATAAGAACGACGAGATTGTAGTTTGAATCAATTTTTTTCCGCATAACGAATATATAAAATGGTGAAATAGATGTTGAATATACGATAAAATTTGTAACGAAGAAAATTAAATTTTGCTACGCAGGAAGGTTTTATTCGCTATAATTGTTAATGGTGATCTTTACGTGCCTCTATCTTTGCCATCTTCTTTGCCATGGTCCGCTAGGCAGTTGACTAACCTCTTTCTCTGACGTTGATCTCGCTTTCTCATTGATGAAGATTTGTCAAGGTAGGGTTATAAAACATTGATATGAGTGAATGAAATCAGAAGTGAGTAAGGAGAGAACGAAAGATTCAGCAGAAAATTAGTGAATATAGTATATGTATATAACTACTGACTTTGTTGAATTTAATTTAATTTGAAATACAGAACGATAATAAGCGATTTGTCGCTGGCGCTACTGAGACGCCCACCAGATTTAAGAGTGCTAATTAGCTCACTTTGTGTATACTGTATGAGAGGTTTTAAACCTTTTTTAGCTAGCTCACTATCCCACTAAAATTACATTGATTATTCTGAAAATTTTTCCCTTCCTATGGTAAATTGCATTCATCTAGTGTATTCCACTGGATTTCCTTTCACCATATTTTGCTAGTTATTTTCGGCCATGATTAACGTAAGTAAATCTAATTAGATGTGCCTGGCTTATTAGTACTCACGGCGCTCGTGCACCTATTATTGTTTGACTACTAATTAAATTTATTCACTCACACATATATTCATAGTAGAAGCACCGCTTCTACTACCATTCTTACTGCCTCGGTCTGCGTTCCTATGTAAGAGAATTTGCTTAAGATTGAATTAAATGCCGTATGGTATAATCAACAATCAATAATTATTTCTACATTTTAAGCTTAACACTTTTTTATGGTAAACCTGCCAGTAAGCGTCTGCCTTTTTCTAACTTATTTGGTCTATCAGCAAACCTGCTTAAACCGACAAACATTTTACAGCATATAGCCATTCTGAATTATTTACATCATTTATAAGTATAAAATACACAAACTGTCTATCATAAAATTAAATTGGAACGCGGACAAATATTTTGAATTTTCAGGCAAGTTTCCTTAATGATTGTACAATTTTTCCAACAGTCTACAGTTACAAGGTTCTTTCTGTTGGGTCTAGTCATTTTCCTTTTGCCCGTTTTAAAGATTTACCAGCATTTAGCCTTGTAATAATGTCGCATATTGTCTCTTTAGGTATTTCTTCCTTATGAAAATGATTCACTGTATAAGTTTTTCTTTCATCGATATTCTGTAAACAGAACTTGTTAATAATAAACCTATCATTTTTGTTAATCGACTCCATGTCATTTGTCGAATTTTAATAAATCAACAACTTTTTGTTTGACATTTCTTGACACATAAGCTTTAAAAAACAATTGACAAATTTTAATAAATCAACAACTTTTTGTTTGACATTTCTTGACACATAAGCTTTAAAAAACAATTGACAAATTTCCAAGGAGTACTATATTTTTGAGTGATGCGGGGTTTTTTGTAAACAAACCCTTAACTAAATATTTTATTAAGTAATTAATTACTTAATTATTGACATTCTTTACAGCATTTGTTTTGACAGAATTCTTTCCATAAATATTTTAATGACAATTATAATTTATATAGGCAAAATGAATAAAATACGCCGTTTCGTAAAAAAGTAAAAATAGTTTTTGTACCAGTTGCCAGTGTGTAAGATTATATCGCCTGCCTCATTATTTATTCAAATGAGACATTTTCAATTATACCACTGCTCCCTAAAATTGGAACGATCGGAGAGTAATTTCATGCTGCGATTGCAAAAAAGGAGAAATTGCTGATTTGTTACAATTCTCATTTATAACACATGACATTTTTCATGTGTTGCCTACAAGAATAATTGAAACTTCTTTCTATTATTTGATTTGGTGTTTTATTAGTATTTTTCTGACATTATGACAAAACCTGAAATGCCTGTTTGTATCGATGAAATGAAATGTTAAAACGTACTCAGCATTTTATCAGTTTAAAATTGTTCCTAAGTCAAGTCTAAAACTTAGTTTATTATACTTGGAATGATACTTGGAATGATACTTGTCTTACACAAGAACTTGGATAGCTCCAATATATCAAACTCAATTTGAGATCTTGATTGGCCATTTCACTATTTACAATTGCAATGCAGCAAGTATCATGACTTATTTCGGTTTCTACAAATAAAATTTAGCCCCTATCAAAGGAAATTCAATTTCTACAAGTGAAATTCAGCAAATATGATATGAACTTCGGTTTTATAAATTAATTTTAGCAAACATTAACTGAAATTCACCAGACATTAAATGAAATTTGAATTTTACAAATAAAATTTAGCAAGTATAATATGAATTTGGGTTTTTAGAAATGAAATTCAGCCATATATGAAATGAAAAATTCAACTGTCAAATGAAATTCAGTTTCTACAAATGAAATTCAGGAAGTTAACATGCAAGGTTTTTATAAATAAAGTTTAGCACATATGAATTGAAATTCAGCAGACTTGAAAAGAAATTTAGTTTTAAGAAATGAAATTGAGCAAATATTTTATAATTAAACTTCAGCAAGCATCATTTAAAATTCACTAGAGATCAAATGAAATTTGATTTTTACAAACGAAATTTGATTCCGGTTTTTATAAATCAAATTCAGCAAGTATAATGTTAATTTCGGGTTCTAAAAATAAAATTTTACAACGGTCAAATGAAATTCAGTTTCTACAAATGAGATTCAACAAGTTTAAGATGAAGTTGGGTTTTTGGGAAATGAAATTCAGCGAATTATATGAATTTTAGTTCTTACAAATGAAACTCAACAAACATAAAATAAAATTTAGCAACTATCAATTGAAATTCAGTTTCCACAAATGAAATTCAGCAAATATTATATGAACTTCAGTTTTTATAAATAAAATATGGATATTACAAATGAAATACAGCAAGTATAAAGTGCATTTCGATTTCTACAAATGAAATTTAATAACATTCAAATGAAATTCAGTTTCTAAAAATGAAATTCAGCAAGTATAATACAAACTTCGCTTTTTATAAATGAAATGCAGCAAGTATAATATGAATTCTGGTTTTTGCAAATTCAACAACTATCAAATTAAATTTAGTTTCTACAAATGAAATTCGATGTATAATATGAACTTCGAATTTTTATAAATGAAATATAGCAATATCAATTGAAATTTAGCAGACATCAAACGAAGTGCGGTTGTATGAAATGAAATTCATACTTATACACATGAAAATTGTGTTTTACAATTAACATTCAGCAGTATGAATTTCGATTTCTACAAATGCATTTCAGCAAGTATAATATTAAATTCGGTTCAACAAATGAAATTTAACAACTTTCAAGTGAAATTCAATTTCTACAATTGAAATTTAGCAGGTATAATATTAACTTTAGTTTTTATCAATGAAATTAAGCAAGGAACATTTGAACTTGAGCAACCATCAAATGAAATGCGGTTTTTACAAATGAAATTAAGCAAGTAGAAAATGAATTTCGGTCTTACAAATGAGATTTCAGAACTGCCAAATGAAATTCATTTTCTCCAAATGAAATTTAGCAAATATAAAATGAACTTTGGTTTTTATATATAAAATGAAGCAAGAAACATCTGAACTTGAACATTAAATGAAGTTGGCTTTTTACAAATGAAATATAGCAAGTATAAAAGGAATTTCAGTTCTTATAAATGAAATTCAGTTGTTTCCATAAATGAAATTTAGCAAGTATAATATGAACGTCGGATCTAATATATGAAATTCAGCAAACATCAATAGAAATTCATCAGATATCAAGTGAAGTTTGGTTTTTACAAATTAAATTAATTCAGCAAGTATAATACGAATTTTGGGTTTTATAACTGTCAAGTGAAATTCAGTTCTACAAATACAATTCTGGAAATTCAATTATACAAATGAAATTCAACATGTATAATATGAACTTTGATTTTAAACTAAGCACGCAACAGTTGAACTTCTGCAAACATGAAATGAAATTGGGTTTTACAGATGAAATTCAGCAAGTAAAAAGTGCATTTCGGTTTGTATAAATGACATTTAACAACTGTAAATGAAATTCAGTTTCTAGAAATGAAATTCAGCAAGTACAATACGAACTTCGCTTTTTATAAATGAAATTGCAAGTTTAATATGAATTTCGGTTTTTGTAAATGAAATTCAACAAGCATCAAATGAAATTCAACAACCATCAAATGAAATTCAGTTTCCACTAATGAAATTCAATAAGTATAATATTAACTTTACTTTTTTTGAATATCGTTGTATTGGCCCCGTAATATCTAATGTATAAAATTGTTGTAGACAGGTGACCAAAAAT
>WYDF02063936.1:0-11668 GCA_009867245.2 Adranes taylori
GGGTTGTAGGGAGATGGCGAGGAACTGTAGTGTTGAATCAGGTCTTTGTCAGCTTCCTACGGCTTGGGACTTTTAAATATAACTAATTTTCGCAATTTGGTTTAGATTAGTCTAAATAAACAGATCAGAGTTTGGTATATTGAAAGGTATTTACAGATTTTTTTATTTACAGATTTGCTTATTATTTAACTCATTTGATGCTATTCAATCTTATTTTTTTTTAAAAGGGGATAAACAGACGCCCCAATATTAATATTTGTTGAAGGGACAGAGGGAGAGCGCAGAGGAGTTATGTTCAGTGTAGAAGGTAGAGGAGTAGAGAGTTAGCAAGGGGTGTGTAGGGTAGAGAGTCATCGCAGAGCGTAGCAGGGGCAGAGGGTACAGAGGCGTAGAGGGCCAGCGCTGAGGGTAGGATGAGTCAGTGTCGAGACGTATAGGGGTCGACACAGAGCAGAGGGTAGTGGATCACAGCGGTAGGGGTAGAGAGAAGCGCAGAGGGTGGGTGGTAGCACAGAGGGTAGAGGGCCAATGCAGAGGATAGAGGGGTAGAGAGAGCAGTAGAAACATAAAAATGTAGCAGCAGAACCGCTGGAGAGCGGTAGAACCATTGAAATTCAAGCAGCAGAGCCGCTGGAGGACAGAAAAACTTTTAAAATGGTTTTATTTTTGCTGTTTTATAATATATTATTTTTGAATTTCGCGGGGTAACGCATGCAATCCATTTGTCACTACGTTCGAGTGTCAGCCATGTTTGTTTACATATCCCTAACCTAAAAACAAGGGTGAAACATCTCTGTCTTACTGCACCTGTAGGGATAGATCACGTATCATCCGTTGAAGAGTATCAGTTCCACAGATCTCCTTGCTCCATACATTTGCTCTATCATCTGCTCAAGCCTAATACAAAATTTTCTTATCCGTAATCTCTGAAATTAAAAATTGATTTAATTGGAATATCTATTTTCCGTGTCCATTAATCCCGTTTGAGTTATTATGTAGATTGAATATTTTATTAGCAAACCCCATATTTTTTAATTCTAATTCATTGGAAATATCTATTTTATTTTATTACGTACACTACTAGAAAGGGTTTTACACGTATTTTTCTCATTTTCAGCAAATATTATGGATAATTAAATAAATTTCTTTAAGATTCGAATAAGTTAAAAAATTGATTGGTACGAAATTCTGATAAAAAGTTATCATTGCTGACGGAAGTGGCTTAAACAGATAATTTCCCACGCGTCTTCTGCATTAGATTTTGTGTTTAATAAAAATATTATTTCATTTGCTCTATGCGTTAGATATTGTGAAGGGATATGTTGGGACTCGCAGAGGAGGTAGCGCAGAGCTAGACAGTTTGAGAATTCATACACAGAGAAGGGTCACATTGCTACACGGAGTGGGTGAGAGTGCAGAGGGGTAGAGGTAGGATTACGTTAAATTTTCAATGTCATCTATATGTTTTGAAGGCACACATGTGTATTATTTTGTGGACTGTGTTTTCGTCACGGAATCCATTTGTCACCACGTTCGCGTGTCAGCCATGTTTGTTTACATATTCCTAACCTAAAGACAATGGTGAAACATCTATGTCTTACTGCACCTGTAGAGATATATCACATATCATCTGTTGAAGAGCATCTGTTCCACAGATCTCCTTCCTCCATACATTTCCTCTATCATCTGCTCAAGCCTAATACAAATTTTTCATATCCGTAATCTCTAGACTAAAAATTTATTTCATTGGAATATCTATTTTCCCTGTCCACTAATCCTATTTGAGATATTATTAGCAAACCCCATATTTTTTAATTCTAATTCATTGGAAATATCTGTTTTGTTTTATTATGTACACTACTAAACTGGGTTTTACATATTTTCAGCAAATTTTATGGAAAATTAAATAAATTTCTTTCAAATTCGAATAATTAATATAACATCGTTTTGTATGAAATTCTGATAAAAATTTTATCACTGCTAACGGAAGTTGCATAAAGAGATAATTTCCCACGCATTTAATGAATATATTATTTCATTCGTTTTATGCATTAGATATTTTGGCGTTTAGTAATATATTATTTACAGTTATAATCATTAGTTTTCAGAACTTTTTTGCAAGTATGGTGTGAACTGGAAGAAGCTCTATATTATTTATCGTGCAGCTAGATTTAAAATGTGTTATTAATCTATTTTGAAAATAGTTGCAAGATAACTAACAAATGGGCAAATGCATCATTGAGTCGTGGAAAGTGGTTGACTGTAGTGCTTATTTTGAAGAACTCTGTGTAAATTGGAAAGGTATGGGGTTGTAGGGAGATGGCGAGGAACTGTAGTGTTGAATCAGGTCTTTGTCAGCTTCCTACGGCTTGGGACTTTTAAACATAACTATTTTTCGCAATTTGGTATGGATTAGTCTAAAGGTATTTACAGAAAGGTATTTACAGATTTGCTTATTATTTGACTCATTTGATGCTATTCAATCTTATTTTTTTTAATAGGGGATAAACAGACGCCCCAATATTAATATTTGTTACAAGGGACAGAGGGAGAGCGCAGAGGAGTGAGGTTCAGTGTAGAGGGTAGAGGAGTAGAGAGGTAGCAGGAGGTGTGTAGGGTAGAGCGTCATCGCAGAGCGTAGCAGGGGCAGAGGGTACAGAGGCGTAGAGGGCCAGCGCTGAGGCTAGGATGGGTCAGCGTCGGGACGTATAGGGGTCGACGCAGAGTAGAGGGTAGTGGGTCACAGCGGTAGGGGTAGAGAGAAACGCAGAGGGTAGGGGGTAGCACAGAGGGTAGAGGGCCAGTGCAGAGGATAGAGGGGTAGAGAGAGCAGTAGAAACATTAAAAATGTAGCATCAGAGCCGCTGGAGAGCGGTAAAACCATTGAAATTGGAGTAGCAGAGCCGCTGGAGGTCAGCAAATCTTTTAAAATGGTTTTATTTTTGCTACTTTATATATAAATTATTTTAGGTGCTTTATATATGGACTATTATAATATATTATTTTTGAATTTCGCGGGGCAACGCATGCAATTCATTTGTAACCATGTTCGCGTGTCAGCCAAGTTTGTTTACATATCCTTAACCTCAAGACAGGGAAGAAACATCTCTGTCTCTGCTGCACCTGTTTATTGAATTTATTTGTTGTAGAGATAGATAACGTATCATCCGTTGAAGAGCATCTGTTCCACAGATCTCCTTGCTTCATACATTTCCTCTATCATCTGCTCAAGCCTAATACAAATTTTTGTTACCCGTAATCTCTGAAACTAATAATTTATATCATTGGAATATCTATTTTCCCTGTCCACTAATCCCGTTTGAGTTATTATGTAGGTTGATTATTTTATTAGCAAACCGCAAATTTTTTTATTCTAATTCATTTGTTTTATTACGTATACTACTAGAAAGGGCTTTACATGTATTTTTCTCATTTTCAGCAAATTTTATGGAAAACTAAATAAATTTCTTTAAGCTTCGAATAAGTTAAAAAATTGATTTGTACGAAATAATTAATATAGCATCGTTTTGTATGAAATTCTGATAAAAAAGTTATCACTGCTGACGGAAGTGGCTTAAAGAGATAATTTCCCACGCGTCTTCCGCATTAGATTTTGTGTTGAATAAAAATATTATTTCATTCACTCTATGCGTTAGATATTGTGAAGGGATATGTTGGGACTCGCAGAGGGGGTAGCACAGAGCCAGACAGATTGAGAATTCACACACAGAGAAGGGTCACATTGCTACACGGAGTGGGTGAGAGTGCAGAGGGCTAGAGGTAGGGTTACGTTAAATTTTCAATGTCATCTCTATGTTTTGAAGGCACACCTATGTATTATTTTGTGGACTGTCTTGATAGCATCATAACTTTAAAGACAATCATCATTGCGTCATACATTTTTGTCGGCATGCTCCCAACAGAGCCCCCATTGCGGTCTTTGAAGGTTCTCTAGGCTTCCAACAAGCCTTTGAAGGAGTTCCCCAGCATGCAGAGTAAACGTTTGCAGCTTAAAACTATTTTATGTACAATGCTAAAGACAGCTTTAAAAAATTTAAATTTTTTATTAACACGACGACCAGCTGTATATATACAAACGGGTGCCACATGTATCATTTCTGAACCCAACCATGCAGCACCAGCTAGCGACGAATTTACGATGGAATATCTAGGCAAGAATGCAGGAATCTCTTCTTATCGCATACATAACCTCAAATCAACAGCTGACGGTACCCATCTTGAATTTTGGATTTCAGTCAGGCATGCAATTAGCTGTTTCGAAATAGAATTTGTGAGTTCGTCACGCAAATAAGTTGGACTTGTTTTGCCTATTTAAATGCATGGTGAGTCAGTCGGAAAAGCTCTCGTTTTGGCTCTTTTCACACCGCATGTTTTACACAGAGAGCCGTATCTTATGCGCCCCGTTTTTCCCTAGTAATTTGTTTTAAATTAAAAGTGTATAGTCAGATCAGTATGTTCAACTTACTATATGTAGTTAAAAATGTGTATACAAATTTGTTTTTCAAAGCACTTAAACATATGCAAAACAGATCCTTTTTCATTTATTTTCGTATATGTATATGCGTATTGAATTTTTTTGTTTCAAAATGGATTAAAAATTAGCATTATCTAAAATTTATTTAAAGATAATGAAAAAACAATGATGTACTTTGATTTATGAAATTAAACGTTCCTTTCTTGCTTCTAAGTCAAATATAATAAGTCCTTTATTATAACATTAGCGTACGGTTTCCTTTGTTTTATTCATTTGAAACAATTTTTTTTTAATAATCTTAGAATATTTGACTTCAATCTTTTAAAGTGAAAATAAGTTGTACCAAATTTGGAGCTGAGTGATTGAAATAACTAAACACGAAAGAATTCTAAAAACCCCATTTTAATTGATTCGTAATACGATAAAAAGACATGAAATAATAATAAGCCACATTTTCTTGTTTATACTATCAGATAGTTGCATTCCATATCTACAATAAGAAAAAAATCGTGAAGGATTCTGGAAAAAGATGACATGCCCAAAAAAATTTGGCTTGTTACATTTTTGCTAAATATTATACTTGTGTATGTTTTTACCAAAGAATGAAACTAATTGTGGATAGAAATATTTATTTATTGAAATCAAAACTACGTACTAGGTATTTAATGTTTTCAATGATAAAAACAAACTACTTAATAAACGAATTCAGAGTCACTATCGATATTTTCCACTTCACCATCTTGGTCTCCACCTTCATGTTCCATTTCATTGGCAGTAGTTTTGACATCAATACTAATATAGTACTTGTGTTAAACTTGAGGAATATATGGGAGCAAAACCTTCAAATTCTTAAACTTTTTTGCATTAACAGTAACTGGGCCAACGTACTTCTTTTCTAATGTATTAAGCTCTTGCATCTGTATTTTATGACCTTTCTTCTCAATGTTAACTGCCTTGAATGATCCTTCATTTAAAAAATGCTTAATAAACATTGTATTATAATGACTTTCTTCAAACCTGAAGCACCGAACTTTGGAAAAATCCACATTTTATTTTTCGTCTGTTAACTTTTCCGACTGATTTACTAATTTTTCAAAATAGAAAACAAGCCATCCTCATCCATTCTGCTACCGTAAATGGATTTAGAATTTTCGATCCTTTGAGAGCTTCTATCCAACAGGAGAGTAGAGAATGTACTTGTCCTAAGTATTTTTTGTGTTTTTAAATTAAATAAAAGTCACGATCGCATAGTAAATGCGTGTGCCAGCGACAAGGAATCGATGTTAAAGATTTATATACTTTAGTTCTTACTGGGAGAAGCCATAATGGTCCAATTTTTGTTATGGCCACCGCAGTTATAAGTGAATACGATCAGGTGTTTGTTGGGAGTAGGAGGATGCTGCATAATATATTTGAAGGGCAGCTAACAATTTCGTCGGAGCCTGGTTTCACCACATCTTCCGGCCACATATTTATTAAACTTTTTCCAATTTTACCGTCATAAATTTCTAAATTATACCACCAGATTTTTCGTAAATAGAAAGCTGTAAGTTGAGGAACTGGCAACGCTTGTTGTAAATCAAAGCATATGACTTCCAATTCATCTTCATTTCTAGACCTTTCATTCTTCATTCTTCATGCTTGTCTGCATCTCTTCTGCTCTCCTTTGATATAGCTCTAAATATGTCTTAATTTCCTTAAATTTAATTTCATCACCTTTGTGGGTATCAAGAAATATATTATATTCGTCACATCTTGCTCACGTGTCGTTTTATGGAACTTGAAACCGATGTTGTATTCAAAACAAAAGATTCTGCGATATCTGTCTTCATTTGCGGGATTAATGTTTCGTTGTTGAAACCAAGGGATATAGTATTTTTATATAGAGAAGATATAGATATATTGTGATCAATTTTTGTGGGTTATGTTATCTACTATAATGACTGCGAATTTCGGAATGGCATTAATGTGGTCATGTATAGACTTGATATTTTCTTCACGTATTCTGTGATTCTGCTTCTTGTGTCTTCCGAGACCATCGCATTTTGGGGTGTGAAGTCATTGATTTATCTGGGTACAGATATTATAATCTCGTCTTTTTGAATTCTGTAAACTATGGACAGAAAAAACTCTTATTTGCAAACTTCTTGATCTTTCTCGTTCATTTTTACAAAATACTTGAACGTAGTAGATCTTGAAGTTGTCTGTCATCTGGTTTTTTTTTAGGTAGACTCGCATTTTACCGACACTTTGATTATGCCAAATAAATAAGCGTTTTGTTTATCGAATGTGAGTACGTCCGAAAATGATTGCAATATAGTCATTTCCAGTCCTTGGAGCAATGCAATTACATGGCGGTCCCAAGGTACTTGGTATTTGATTCTTCCCTTTTGAAAAAGTTATTAGATGAAAAAGTAACAAGCCACTTTATATTTTATTTACCTCTGAAGTGAAAACACTGCTGCACTATCATCCGTTTCACTCGAAATATCACTTTTGTCACTGTTTTCATCAGAAATAAACAACTTTCGCTTAACCGCATTATCTCTGCCGCTCGCCATGATGAAAATATGTGGCTTATTTGGATATTTCGTCTTGACAGAAGAACGTCACTACATTTCTGTGGCGCTATCTGTTGCCCAAATGCCGCATTTCTGCCTAGCGGCTTGTTACGTTCTTTAGTCAATAAATCATAATGCTAAGTCAATTTTACTCCTCTTGTGGCTTGTTATTATTTCCCCCGAGGTCGTCATATGTTAAGAACTTAAGTAAGCAACACTTGTTTAATTGAATAACTAATTGTTTAATTGATTAATCAATTATTTAACAATTGTTTAATTTATTAATCGATTGTTTAACAATTGTTCAATTGATTAATCAATTGTTTAACAATTGTTTAATTGATGAATCAATTGTTTAATAGATGAATCAATAGTTTAACTGATAAATCAATTGTTTAGCAATTGTTTAATTGATAAATAAAATCTTTATCAATTGACAAATTGTAAATTGATGGCGCTCTTAACATTACGAATCGTAATCAAAAAAGCGCAATCAACTAACAATTGTTCAATTGTTAAACAGTTGATTACGTTCTTAATATTTTACTAATCAATTAAATTGAAGTTCATTCATGTTTAAATATTTTAACATTTTACTCTAATATCCATTTAATTAATACTTTGAAAATTGCAATTCCTGGATTTTCTTTTCTCGGGAATCTTTCCATTTGGCTTAAACTAATTCTCAGAAAAGTACTTTGCACCAACGTTGTGGAACACAAATATGTTCTGTGTAGCTGTGTGGCTTTAGAATTTAATTAAAAGAAAAGTATAAACCAACAATCATTCTTAACCTGAATGAAGCTGTTCCTGAATGTGAATAAACCTTCTCCAATTGAAATACAATAAAACAGACATTCCTAATATGTCCTAATATGAAATATTCGTGAAAAAAATAGAAATGTTAATGACAGTCCAATAAATTTGCTCGCATGTAGAAAATTTTAAAACTATCCTAATGTGAAATGATACATTTTTTGAATTGGTGTCTTCTGGTCTGCAGCGAGAATTATAGCGCTAATTCGAAGCCTTAATTCTTAAGACCAAATCTACTTCTCGGGCAGCGAGTACTATCGCAGCCGTGTGTAGATTTGATATAAGTTGTAATAAATATTCATATATTCAGTACTTATCATAAAATCATAAATTATATTAAAAATTAACGCCAGCGAAATTAAATTAAAATAAGGTTAAGATCAAACAACGCTCTATTGCTAAATCTTCCAAATGCCATCTCCATTATTTTTCTACTCTGATTCTTGCATTATTATTTATTCCCTTTCCCATTTGGCCGTGGCCCCGATCTAAAGACGAGGAGGCCGTAGTGAGAAGAAGAAGAAAGCACCGACCAATCGAGAATAACCGGGACGATCACGAACCAACTCCAATGATGCCTAACCACCCAAGCCTTAAATTAGACTATCCTGAACCGATACCAGTAGCGGAAGCGCCAGATTCGCCTATCCCGCAGGTGCTTCAGGCAACGTACCATTACCATTACCATCTTCAACCATTCATGATCCTACATATTTTGGACTATGTATTATTATTTCCGTTATTCAACCATCGTTCATGTAATTCAGCCAGAACCTACAACTGTAATCTCGAGTCTGATCGTGGTAAAAGGGAAATTTTATTTAAGAACCGTCCTCATGATCGAAGAAGAATGAACAATATAGAATTAAACCATATTTAGTGCGGCACTATTTGTGTTTTACGTTTTAATTAAAGAATATGGAAGAACCTAATAAAATTTGAATTATAATTAACTGTATCACTGTCTGTTAATTAAAGTCGTGCTTTCGAGTGATATCCATATATTATAAATATTTGCAACTAATCCTTATGTTACTATGTTATTTTGTATATATATATATATATATATATATATATATATGTATGTATATTCCAGCTGTCAAGCGACCAATTCTTTTAGCATGACGCCACCATAACGTTTCAAAACTAATTGAGTCAAAGTGTAGAACACTGGAAGGCTCGGCGGTAGAAATACTGCAACTACTTAGGTTAATACAATAAACAATTAAATTATTTATCATAACATTATCTAGGATTTCTTTTGTTTTCTGCAGTTAAAACAAAAACATTTTAATAAATTTATAACATTTCACATAGATCTTTTACTCTATTAACTTTTAAATAAGGTTTTAAAAGTGCAATTTCTGGATTTGTGTTTCTGGAATTTATACTTTACACTGAAACATAGTCTCATCAAAGGATTTCTTCTAACGTGTAATTTGTGGCATAGAGAAATCGTTCTGGACAGCTGTGAGACTTTGGACTTTGAAATATTCTTAAAACGAATGGATATGTTATTGAAGTTAAGTAATATTTTCGAAATTAAAACGCAATTAAACTCAGAAATTTCCGACGTATTCATACTTGTTTGAAGCGAATGCTTATATTACTGTGAGTGTTCAATTAATCTTTTTGGAAGTAGAAGAAATATAAAACTCGTAGATATTTTTATAAGGAATGGAGATTTTTCTAATAATTGACTATATTTATGAAAGCCCCCATTAGCGTTAAACGGTGACATGACAACGTTTTAAGGCAAGTGACAGCTGAAGAAGTTAAGAAAACAATGAATTAGAAGAAACAAGGAAGGAAGAAAATTAAAGTAGACGGTTCTTACACTCTACCTTTAATATAGGCAAAGTTTGACTATATACTACATAATGCAAAAGTTTTCTATTTAATTATGGTCATTATAAATCTTATAATTAATATTGTAATGCAACATTCGATTACATCAATTTTCAACAAGATCAGCAGCTCATTGGAATGACAGTCGATTACCACATAAAGGCATAGTAAAATGGTATTATAATAGTGTACAATACGTCTATGCAAATATTGATGATGTAATATAATAGCATTAGTTACTGGAAGATGTTGAAGAGAGGGCCCCTCCCAAGAATAAAATATGCTCGCGACTGTGAATAGAATTTATTAATTGTTTATAGCAATAAGACATTTCGGCGCGGCTGTTCTGGTACGGCCGTTTGGGCGTGAGCCATTTTGGCGCAAGCCCAATTCGGCGCCAGTCTACTACGGCGTAGGTCATCATTTTGGCGCAGGTCTGCCTCGGCGCGATTCTAGTATCCTAATTTCGTTTTATCCTAAGATTATGGCTTTCAATTATCCTAAGATTCTACATCCTAACCTGTAACTGTTGAAAATATAGATCGCATTAAGGTACTCGCGCAGAGCATAATAGATCAGTCCATTTTAGTTAGTTCTAATAATAAGATGTACATAGCAGTAACATAATCAATTATTCATAGCCGCCATTATAAGGGTGTTGTTCGTATATAGTAATAATTCAATAAATAAGTTATAACCGCTTTATTAATTAAAATAATCGTTCATTTTGCCTTGGTAAATGAATTATCAAAAGAATTATAAAGTTTATAATATCTACATAAGAATAAATGATATAATTAAACGTACTAGTGATTTCCATAGAAAGGTATTGATGGAATCACTTAAATAATTGAAGATGAATGAAGTAATAAATTAAGTTAACAAATATGTGTTGAACTTTGTGTAATTGGCAAAAACTCTGAAACACCAAATAGTATTGTGCTGCACAAATGCTGCATAAAGAACATTTGCTTCCATATGTGTGTTCATTCTATTGGATACACATTAGTGAACGCAGGTAATATAGAAATCATTGTATCTTCTTTCTTGAAACATGGAGTTATTAACGTTACCTTTAATGGTATTTGGAAAACACCGTGCTTAATACAAATGTTGTAGAAAGTTACTAGTGGATATGCAATATATTTGATTTTATGTTTTAATACATGCATATTTAACTCATAAATGAGAAACTCGTGCTGATGACACCGGATCAAATGTAAATGAGGTATTCAAATCTACATTAATATTCGACTGCTTAAAGGCGTCGACATCAATTTTTGGTTGCGTCTTTACAATATTTCCATCAACCTGACAAAAGTATTTAACTCGAATGGTGTAATGTCAGGAGTTAGTTATCTGTGAAGGTTAATCAAAACCTCTTACTGTGTTTACTATTTTCCACATAGACTTAATTTGATTACTCGAGTTTAATATGAAATTATCGTACGCCGCAATTTTTGCTTTTTTTAACTTCTTTCGTATAATCGTTGGGTAAAAAGTTACGCTCTTTTCGTAATCTGTCCGTAGATTCACCATAAAACAACTCATTTACTGCATTAAATTGAGCTCTTATATTTTTTAGGGTTGTATTAAACCATGATGCATTTGCATGCTTTAGTTGTATGTTAATCTTTAGGTGCATGCTTTAGTTGCAGCGATAATTGATATTATTCAAAATATACATGATCTTGTAGATTTGGGTAAATACGTGGCCGTTATGTGTTTTGATCTTGCGTCAGCATTTGATAGCATCAGACATGAGTTTCTGCTGACTAAGTTAAGCGCGATAGGGATTCGAGCGCCCTTAGATTCTTGGATTCATTCATACTTGAGATGTAGAAAGATGACTGTAAATTACAATGGTACCGGCTCATCTGAGTTTACCGTAAAACTCGGTGTTGGACAGGGATCAGTTATTGGCCCCCTTCTTTTTATATTGTTCATT
>WYDF02063947.1:0-11667 GCA_009867245.2 Adranes taylori
ACGTAAATACTGAGGTTTTAATTTATGTCTCATAGTACCTAATTAAATAAACATCCATTAATAATTATTTTATATTTTACAGTCAAAATTAAAAGTTTTAACTTTTGTTTTATGCCAGATATAACAAAACGTAGGACTTCCAGTAGATGAAAGATGGGGTGGCGATCACGTCCACGATTTTTTCTTGAATGTTCTTGATTACTGTTCTTGATGCGAATATCAGCAAAGTGATTCCAAATTAAATTAATGTATTTTCATTTGATGCTTCTGCTAAGTGCAAGCTTCTATCTATTATTTATGCGAATTAGATTCAGTTAAAATAATTTCGTACATGACTTTCATTGATTCGCAATAGGTTCAGAATTGTAAATCCACCTTTTTCATATTTGGAAACACATTTTCGAGAGCCCAAAAATGTGATTTTTGAAAAAGTTGTCTGTGTGTCTTCAAGAATTTCTTCTGAACCGATCTGAATCAAATTGGGAAGCAGGTGCATAATAACTGCATGAACTAAAAACTTTTGTTTTTCTAGAAAATCTATTTTTAATTTTCCCAAAAATTCCCAAGCCAACATTAATTAGTCGCATTTTAGGTCTTGTTCTGATAGTTTACGAGTGAGGATCTCGCAAGATTCAATCAGCAATAATTCTCCATTAAGTAACCAATCTTGAAGAGCGAGCTAAGTCGCACTCTTGAATCAGATTTTGTAGTCAATATTAAAATTTCATAACATCAAATCACATATAAACAAATTATATTATTTAAAACTTCGGCTGAATCTTTCTACCTCTTATACTATCATTTTGTTTCTCACTCATATCAATCTTTCATACTCCTTCCTTATATCTACATCTGCGATGAGAAAACGAGGAAGGCAACAGCAGAAGAGGGACGCCAAACGGTTGGCTCATAAGCTCAATAGAGATGACAGAGACACGACACCCGATGAGGCCTATCAAGTGGTCCACGCACACCGCGAATGCTAATAGACGTTCCGTCCACTCCACCGAAGCAGCAAGAAAAGTCTACAACATCCGCCGGTTCACTGCTACCACCTACAGTACCAGGCGATGTGCCATGCCCAGCGAATAAATCCTACAAATTAATTTTTTTTTGTCACATAATTTCATCGTATCTTCAACAATGTATTTCACACCATTTTTATATCAGTCACGTTGATCAAACTACAATATTGTCGTTAAACGTTCCGCCATTTAATTCTATCAGCGTCCTGGAGAAGCAGAAGAGAAGCCGAAATCAAAAGAACAAATTAATATCATAAATGAAAAATATCTTTAGTTCGTTATTTTTACTTGCTACTTAGCTAATGGTATAGAATCATCCTAATAATTTTTGCATTATAAATAGAAGCTATACGTTGTCAGTAAATTAAAATCGCGATTTGAGTCATACATATGAAGTTATAAATATTAGAAAACAATAAACCGAAATATATGT
The DNA here is from genome assembly GCA_009867245.2 of Adranes taylori. Taxonomy (NCBI): domain Eukaryota; kingdom Metazoa; phylum Arthropoda; class Insecta; order Coleoptera; family Staphylinidae; genus Adranes; species Adranes taylori. The sequence continues at coordinate 1,459 of WYDF02063947.1, forward strand.
CCATGTTATAGCGGATATCTATTTTGGTGTGTTCTGTATTATAATATCAGCGAATTCTAACCCAAACCAGTATTATCTCATGCAACGAGCATTTTATGTTACAAATAGACAATAAAAACAAAAGCAGCATAGTTTTAAGATAATCTCGATCCTGCTTTATTAAAATAAATTCTGATAAACACTTTTTCATCATCTCCATCATTGTATTAACTTTCTCCCATTCCATCTCTCCTAATATTTTTTCTCTCAATATTATTTCATATGTACGAATTCCTAACCACTATTATTTTTTCTCCATCTACCATTTCTATTTCATTATTGTCTATCATTCATTATTGCATAGTCAATTATTGATACTCCACCATGCCCCCAGTATGTTAACTCCCCATTTCCCCATTCAAATCTCCCTCAACATTTCCATTCGCTATTATATTTTCTTCTTCTAAGCACGTCAACAATCTAAAGATAAAATAATGAATGGGGACGGAAAGGGTTGTTTCATCTTTTCAATTAGTCTCATACTAAAATGTGAACCTAAATATTATTGTTTAATAATTACTTAAACTTGTTTATTTCTCTTTTTTTCTCTCATTGTATATGTATGTACAAATTTATTAAATTATATTCAAATTTGTACAGCCATTCGTTATAATAAAAAAAATATATATTCATATATATTTTTTCTTTTTCAGGTATATCATATCATATATAAAACTGGTATGGCAAGGCCGAGTTCCAGTAATGGATTACGTACATGTTATCCGATCGAAACAATTTTATGGTAAGTTAAATAAGTAATTGTCACGTTTCCTTGAGTTTTTCTCCCGCTATTGATGACTAAAAATGTATACCTTTTATACTACATAATATGAAGAGACTTTTCTGAACATAAATACGAATTAGTATAATTTTTAGGAGTGCCAATTGGAGGTATAGGTTCTGGCAGTATTGGGAGAGGTTTTCGTGGTGAATTTTGTCGTTACCAACTCAGACCTGGCATGTATTCCTATGAAACAATTGATGCGAATCAATTCATTGTTACAATTAAAGATCTTCAACACAATACGATTTGTCAAAGTCTTCTGTCGACTTTCAAGTAAGTCCTAAATTGTAAATTAAGAACTCTTCGAATTGTTGAACTCTTTGTTTCGTGGAAAGCAAAAGTAATATAGTCTATTGAAAATATTTTTCAAAATGGTCTAGACACGTCGAATATAAAAAAACTTGAATATTTCATTTTGAGAAAGAAGTATATATCTCTTCCTTTACTCATCTTGCTATATAGTATCAATCAATTGAATTGAAATTTTATTGCTTTTTCTGTAATAAAAAACTAGTTTTTCCGTTTTTTTTATGGAATTAAGTTCTGTGCCTTATTTATTAAGAGTATATGTTATATTATTTGTCTCCGTAGGAAAACAAAATTAAGTAAATGGAAAAGTACATTAGATCCTTCGAAATGCGAATATATTGGATTATATCCGCGATCGTGGACCAAATACGATTTATCAGATTATGGAATGAATTTAATTTGCAGACAAATTAGTCCTGTTATACCTAAAAATTATTTGGTATGTATTAACTTTTAGATTTTGAGTACTATAAACATATGTACATAATTTACTTCGTCTGAATAGAAAAAGGTGTTTCTACCCTGCAAAAAATGTGTGTATACTTTTTTGTCAATGACGAATGAAAAAACTTGTGAGAAGCAAATCCGCGTAAACAGTTCTTCGATCTAGACGAAAAGTGCTCGCAGTTTAAAATTTTAACACCCAAACAGACAATTGTGAATGTCGTTCCGTTTAACTTATACCTGAAGTGGTAGAATAGTTAAGTCACATCTTATCAAACACATATTTCGCATTAGAGAAAATTTATTTGACAAAAATATTAAATTGTTCTACCCTATAAGTAATTAGCCCATAAAATTAATAACAACTAAGTGCAAAATTACATGTGCAAATATAAAATCAGCAAAAGCACGTTCTGGACTGATTCCTTGAAATTGATTCTTATTATCCGGATTTACTTGCATTCTGAGACATACTGGAAATGAGATAATAAAAAGAATCAGTTCTATTATACATAATACTCAATATTTAGAAATTTGCATTTTGAGCAAAACATGTGCTACTTATCATAGCAAAAAAATTAGATGCATTTGATATTTGTGCAACAAACGTAAAGATATCAAAACAACAGACCAATTTCCTTGATCAGCGAGGATATATTTAAAATTAATTGTCAACTATAAATAAATGCTTTAACGCAAAACGAAACGTGTCTGTTAAGTTAGCACATTAAAACTAATTAATTACCTCCTAATATGAAACAGCTAACTGTAGAAATAAAGCCACTAAGGAATGAATTGAATGGAAAAGTTCCAACCAGTAAACAATATATGAATTGAACAATACCAGTCACTAAAATGTATAGCAAATACGAATCTATAATTTTTAATTTCTTTGGTGTTTTAGTATTATATTCATTGAAGAATTTCTTAATAACGACACCAATTTTAGCCATTGTTTCTTATTATTTATTGCTTGCATATAAATCACCCTAAATAGAACCGGCTTGCGATTAACTGACGTCTGTCAAACACGTCATCACAAGTCATTAATAATCATTTGATCATAGATTGTAATTTGTATAGAGCATCATGTTAATAAAATTCAGTATTTTTGAAAGTGCCATCTAACGGCAATAGTACTAAACAGATTAATGTGCGGTTCTCTTAGTATTTTTGTCTTATTACTAGCCCAATTTGAAACATTTATTAATAAATTTTAATTTAATTAAAATTACATAACATTATGTAGCAGGTACCAAAAATAATAAACGAAATAATTATTAAATAAATAAATTTTTAACCAGTCTGTTAAATATGAAGATTAATTAATTAAATTACAACTTAAAATGATAACAATAATTTATTATTAAAAAATATTAATCTATTTTAATGTGACTAGTAAATTAATTCAGTGATTATTAACATTATAAGTAAAACAAAAGTATTTATAGCACTTATAGTTAGGTGTTGTACTTACGATCACGAGAGCTGAAGAGAATCCCAATGTAATTAAATTAGAGCTACGTATACCTTAGGATCTTCCTCTTTTGCTAGTCACGAAAGGCAACCGGACCTTAGCTAAAATTAACCGTGAGAATAAGGATTTTCAATGGTTAAGAAAATTATGTTGTACTCTCTTATTCAACTTTATTTTTCTACGATCGCTTTCGCTTATATATAATCGGTAGGCACTACAATATAAAAAACAAAAGATTTAATATAATAAATAAAAATAAAAATATAAGGAATTTAGCGTTTGGACTTTTACTACAGACATATACAATATGTAATAAGGGTGTTAATTAAAAAGTCTTCTTCTTTTTCTGCCGCAGTCTGTCACCGTCCACTCTTGGTCGGATGCTGTCTGTATCCATTTCTTTCCTGTAGCCTTCTGAATATCATTCAGTCAATTCAGTTGCGGTCTTCCCACGCTCCTTTTTGTGGTCCTGGAGGATCTCCATTGGACGATTCGGTTTGGCTATCTTGTCTCGTCCTCTCTTGCGACGTGTCTACCAAACGCCATTTCAGGCAGGCAATCCGTCCCTTTCCACCCCACCCTTTCCGTCCTCTCTGGCACATTCGAAACATTCTAAGCCGTTGGATACTATTGTGAGTGAGTGTTTTGGTATCCATGCCGTAGGTTGCCACCTGTAGCACACATGGCTCGTATACTTTTCTCTTCAAATTAATGGGCATTGTTTGATCCCTGAGGATAAAGCCAAGTTTCCCGAAAACCGCTCACGCAAGTCCCACTCCCCTAGTTACTTCTGTCGTCTGGTTTTCTTTCCCCAGTCTGATGCCGAGGTATATATAGTGGTCAACCACTTCCAGGATTTTTGGTTTAATCGTATATTGGATTGTGTCAGAGCTTAAACCTTTGTCTTCTGTATGTTCCTCCTCATGCCCATCTTTATTGAGGCCTCCTCTAGTTGTTCGAGCATGATCTTCAGCTGTTCGGGGTTGCTATTTATGAAGAGGATATCGTCGGCGAACCTTAGATGTATCAGGTATATGCCATCTATGTTTATGCCTTTTTATTCCCATTTGAGAGTTTTGAAAACTTCCCCTAGAGCCAGGGTGAAAAATTTAGGAGAGGTTGTGTCTCCTTGGCAAACCCTCTTTCTCGATTGAGATCCTCTGTGTTATTAGGTCATCTTCTATTTTGACTTGGAATGTAGTATTGTCGTAGATGTGCTGACTGAGACTGGAGTATAGAGAGTCAATTCTTGCCTTGCCCATTGTCGCCAATACTGGTCACGTTTCAAATGAATCAAAAGCCTTTTGCTAGTCAATGAAAGCCAGGTATAAAGAAATGTTATATGCCGTTGTCTTCTCGATCAGTATATGCATGACCTGGAGATGATCCATCGTGCTAAAGTCTCATCTGAATTCCGCTTGTTTAGCTGGTTGGTGGAAGTCAAATTTATTCGCCAGGCGATCTAGGACTATACTCGTCAGCAATTTGTATAAGATGAATATCAAACTGATGGACTGGTAATTTTCTATGCTCGTACTATCAACTTTGTGAAGAATAAGATGACTTCGGTATTTCGCCATTCTATTGATATCGATTGTTCTGTTCATGGGGACTAGTAGTGTATCTTCCAATGTTTTACCTATAATTTTTAACATTTCGCCTGTTACTCCATCTTCCTGAGTTGTTCTATTCCTCATTCATTTCAAAGTAGATTTAAGCTCGCTTCTGTCGATCTCCGGCATCTCCTCGAAGCTCACATTTCGGACACTCCGCTGTGTAATGTTTGTTATGTGGTCTCGCTTGGGGACTGACCTACTGTATAGTTTTTGGAAGAAGTTTTGTATGATGGCGGTGATAGCAAGTTTTTCATGACGATTTCGCCTTTCTCGTTCTTGATCTTAAAGATTTGGATTTTTCTTTTTTCCTCGAACCATTTTAGATTTCATAACTCACATTTTGGCGTTCTCGGCGATAACGTGATCAATCAGTTATACCCTTAGGTCTTTTCTGATGATTTTATTGATATCTCGGTAACCAGTCTTCTCGCTGTCCATATTCCAACGTTCTTCCAGGAGGGTAATAGTGTTAACACTCAATTTGTTGTTCTTTGGTGTGGTTCTTTGGATAATCTCTTGGTATTTGAGTTGTTTTGGATTCTCTTCTATCGAGGTCGGATAAGAGCTTTTTTTCTAGCTTACGTCTTACAAGATCTTTGTTCTGACCAGACGTTGATCGCGTCCGGTGTCGAATCAGAATGCTGACGTCTTTGCAAATTGATTTGCTGTTGGTGAGAATAAAGAATATAGTGAGAATCTCAATTTTGACTAAGTTATTTGGATTTTTCTACGCCCAGTTCCTTTGTGGTGTCTCCTTAAAATCGGTATTCATATAATAAAGGCCTTCGGTGCTGAGGTAGTTTAACAGCATTTGATCCTTCTCGTTTCTAATGACCAAGCCACATGGTTCTATGTTTGTGGGATCCGGCGGTGTCCTATATCCAATTTTTGCATTGGAGTCGCTCAACATTACAATAAACTTGGCATTCTGTGTTCATTTCGCGGCAGTCGGATCCTCGTTGAACTGTTCGGCTTCCTCGTGTTCTGCGGCACTGGTAGGCGCATAGGCCAGGTTCACTTGTAGGGTGTATCGGTCACTTAACTTGATCAATATATAGAGTACCCTTTCTGATATGCAGCATGTTTTAATTACTAAGTGTTTAAATCTCTGTTTACCATGATAGTTACTCCTCCGTTGTGGGCATTGTTAATTGAGTTGTTTTGGAAGAGATGTCCTGATCTCAGTGTTGTTCTGGCCTCTCCTTTTAGCCGGGTGTCACAGATTCCCTGGATGTTCCATTTGATTTGCGGAGTTCTTATCCAAGATCTCGAGATGGTTGTCTTGTTTCATGGTACGGATGTTGTTCGTCGCGGGTATGATTGTTGAATCAATAAGTAGCACCCGTTAATTTAGAGTTTTTATCATTGCAGATAGTAGAATCAATAGAAAATTATTAGTAGCATTATGATACATATGCATAGAAAAACTTAAAATATGCGGTTATTTTAATAGACATATCCAAATAAATAGTTTAGAGGATATTTTACTTTTGTCACTTAGGGGAGATAGTACTTTTAGAGTAAATAAATATTACTTTATTACTATTTTGATTTCAGGATAGCAGTCTGCCATGTGCTATTTTCGTATGGAGTGTACAGAATCTTACGCAAGAAACACGTATTGTTACAATTACGTTTACGTTCAAAAACGGAATTGGCGTTTCTAAATTTGATAAACCAAAACATTCCGGTAATTTTATTACTCTTAGTATTACAAATTTAAGCATTACATTTGTCTCTTATGTAGGAATGTCGTCAATATTTTATATAAGCAGATTCTCTAACAAACTAATTAAATATGGATATCCATGTACATATTTAATCTAGTTAAACCTAGTAATTAAACTAATTCAATATGGATATGTATTTGACTATGTATTTGAGCCACTTGAAGGCATTTTTTAAAATATAGAACAGAAATAATCAGGACAACTGAAAAAATACACGAGGTACCTACGTATGAAAACAGTAATTTAAACAGTAAATTTAACTTAAAAAATCTTTTACATAAAATTAATAAAAACAGTAAAAACATTTCAGTATACAGATTGATTAAATTCCAATCTGTTGCGTCGCAGTTGCTTTGGTGTTTCTAAAACACCCACAAATTTGAGAAGAGTCAATAAATGTCATATCTTGTACTTCTGGATAAATGAAAATTTGTTTCCGGTGGTCTGAGGTCGCAAAAAATCAACTTTTAATTGTTGTTGGTCACCTGTGGAGATAGATAGTATCTCCAAGACGTGGCCAACATATTTTAATAGTTTTTGCTTTCCAACTACAAATTTTGCTAAAATAAAGTCTCCAATCTGGACCTCTGTTGCTGAATTGTTTGCTTCCACATCCATATTTTCTCTGTTTTCCTCGACATGCATTCTTCTCCGTTTTCCTCGACATCTTCCATAGAAGATGCTTCTTTATTCTCAGACTCTCCGTCGCTTTGATGATCACTATCTTTGTTATGTTTAAGCCTGATGTAGGTTTTTCATCAGGTACCTTTTTGAGAATTCTTTATGGCATGAAGGGGGATATCCCCGTTGCCTTAAGGCCAGCTTTTAAATTTTTTGTGCCTTTGGACATTAAATCTAATTTATCCAGTGCTGACTTGAGAATGCTCGGAAACACATGTTTAGGCAGTGCACCCTTGTTCTTAATTTTCCAATTGATTAGAACACTGTACCATGCAGCCTTAAGCGGCTTAAAGTAAGCCACGTTTAATGGCTGTAGCAAGTGAATGCTATTGGGTGCGAGTAAGACAAAATTAATGTTATATTTGGTGCATTCGTTAATGACATGCAAAGAAAGATGCGAGGACTGATTGTCACATATAATGACTTTCTTATCAGGAGTTTTTTTTAATGGGAAGCAAATCGATTGAAAAATAATTCTCGATCACGAACTGGTCGAACCAGCCGCTTTTGGTTCGGTTATACCTGCAACCTGATGGACCGTTTTGCGTCCAAGATTCCCATAAATGTTCGGATTTGTAACATACATTGGGGGGTACTATTTTCCCCTCTGCATTGCCTGTCATCATAACCGAAACAGATGACTTAGAGCTATTCATAATCCCGTCTGCATGTTTACTGGTCGAAACGGCCCGTCTGGTCGTTTCACAATTACTTTAACTCTACCAGGGTAATCGCAAAAATTTGTTTCATCAAAATTTTATATATTATCTGGTTCAACACCCTCCACTGATATTTTTAATTCCTCAAATGCTTTTCTACCATTTCTTTCGAAACTTCAGCCCGAGCACGTTTGATATTTTCTGATAAACGCGTAGTTAGCTCTTGAGAATCTCTCTTTAAAAATCCCTTGACCCAATCGTTGCCAGGCAAATAATTGGGAAATTGTTTCACTTGCGTTCCTCGCCGATTCTGCCAGCGTTTAACCAAAAGCTTAATGTCAAGCGGAGTAAGCGGAAAACCCCACTCTGCACAACGCAGAACACCTCTGACCAAATAATTTTCGTCAATCTCGTTTAGTGTAGGTTGTCCAACTGGTTTTAAAGAGTGTTCTCTTCGTAACTTGCTACCCAGAGTACTACGAGGAATACTATACTTCTCAGAGGCCATACGAGCTGACATTTTCCGTTTTTGGACAGCATCAATTGCTGCTTGCAAATACTTCCGCTGATAAATTTGCATAACACCTAGTTCCCAGCTGCTTTTTATAGTGCCTAACCACGGCTAAAGTCGCCCCTAAAAGTGTAGATTGTTTAAAAACAAATCGTAAAAATCAAACGAGTAACTATTTTTTAGGTTAGAATTCATAACTTAATCGAAAACACTTTCCTACAGATTCTTACTGATTTAGGAAGCCCAGGAAAAATTGTTTGATACAATTCGGGGCCAAAGTTTGCCACTGTTCTTATTTTTAAAAACATTACACTTTTTTGGAACCTATGCGAAACAACTGAAATAATGGCTATTTCCAAATTTCATAAATATGCAACCCACAATACACCTGTGTTAAGTTGGTCATCGAACCTAAAAGTTCATATACCGAGTCATTCGTTTTTAACAGACACGAATCCGCGATGGTGCGTCTTTCGCCAAGTCACCTCGCCGGCCAAAGTCGTTTACGGTAACGCGAGTTTACTGTACTAATTTTAACTAACAATAATTACAAATAACAATTTACACTATAAAAATATAATTTGACTGATTGATGAATTGTTTTTGGTAAATAATATCTAAATTTCTATGTCGGCAAAAGCCTGGGAACTAAATTTCGTCTGTTGTAGATTAAACTGGAGCAATTGGTTATAGTTGGGAGCGAATTACCCTTTTAGCGTTTGTAATTTAATGATATGAGACATTATCAAAAACTATCACTGCGTTGTTTACCAATTTCGATAATGTATTTCGAAACCAATTTTCGAATGACTTTCCATTCATTTCCTGATGGTAATCGCCAGATTTCTTTGACTCAAAAGCCCATAAGCAATCAAGTACAAATCTGTCTTTATTTCAAATATGGTAAATTATCAGGCGTTTTCCTTTTCCGGACGGATTCTTAATTCCTGTTGAAAGACCATCTAAGAAAGCCTGTTTGAAGGATTCAAACTAACTCAATTGCGGTTTTATTCAAAATTGTGGTTTTATTATTAAAATACAGTTTTGAAACCGTGTGTCCGGTATTTATTATCCATGTTTCATCCAGATAATGAATTTTCCAGTTTTCTTTTCTGTACAATTTAATCCTTCTGAGATAGTCTTTTCTTCATAAAATAATTTCTGCCCTTTCCGTTAAGATTGTATTTCGGCCACGTTTTTATATTCAAAATTTAACACAATACTTTATAAAAAGTAGTTCTCTTAAAATTAGGTAAATCAGTATCTCCATTCATTACATTTAAAACTTTACTTGTGGATGCCAGCACATACACATATGTACTGTATCAGCGATTTTTTTTGTGAAAATGGAGAAATCTTCAAAAGACGAAGGATGCCCGCTGCATCCAACAGTGTGGGATTTTTACCACACTAAAACTTCACTCCCTATTAGTATTGGACTGCTTGAGGAGATATGGTATTGTTTCAAGGAGGCTTTAGGACTTTCTATCCTCTTCAGCCATATCTGCGATATTATAAGCGCGAGTTAAATACGTTTCTTACAGACGTGTTATGATATATGCAAACCAATCACGGCACGTACAGCTGGTGACTGTCGCACGCGTGTTTGTTTACACGCGCTGACTGTGTAATGTGAAAGTTAAGTACGAGTGGGTGGTTTGATGGTTTATGGCCCATTCAAAATGCGTTTGCTGGTACACTCTTGCTTCTTTTTCCACGTTAGAATGAGGCATTTGTCACATTAGAATGGCACTAATAAACCATTTTGTGCTTAATTATTTATTAGTTTAGCGAAATGCTTATTTAATAATCCATAACTGGCAATTTTAATTTACGCGTTATATTTAAACCTAATTGATTAAAACTTCTTAAAACTACTAGCTTAATTATAATAGTTGTTTAATTAAGCAAGCAATCATCGAAAATTGCGAATCATATATGAGAGACCACAAAGGTAGA
>WYDF02063958.1:0-11667 GCA_009867245.2 Adranes taylori
ATGTAATTAATTTCCGAATAAACATGTGTTAAGCTCTGAGTCCATTTAAAAATTTTATATGATATTTTCGCGAATTTACCAATTTCTGGGCAATTTTTCTAATATTTCTCTCTGTAAAAACCTTCCTCGGGCTAATACGAACTGTGTTTAAAAAAAAAATTGCCAAATCAGTTCAGTCATTCTCGAGTTTTGTGCTTAGCAACACATTTAGCCATTCATTTTTATTTATATAGATTTTACTCAAACTGCATATATCCGAACGTTACTTCAATGTAGTTTAAATACACAAGACGTAGTTGTCTCTGGTAATAATAATAATAGTTAAAAACAATTGCTTGAGATTATATTATTTTGTTCTTCTAAATACTCAATGAAATTAAAATCTTCTATGTACTGCTTATATCCAGTATGCCAGAACGAAAATTCCTTCTAAGTACATAGCTATTTAATTTACAATAATTTGAAAGTAAAAAACGCTTTTTATAAGAAGATCTAATTGAATTTAAAATGAATATTTAATTTAATTATATTTTGTTTGATTATTATAATTTAATTATTATATTATATTTTGGAAATGTAAATAATGTTGATTTATATTCCAATTGAAATGAATTAAATTATAATTGAAGACTATCATTGCATCTGTATACAATTATAAGCGCAATATGCGTGTGAATATTTCTAAGTAAAATGTAATTGTGTTAGTAAAGGAAGCAACTGCATTCCGATGTTCAATCGTAATATAATTATATTATCTTAATTAGAATCGTTAGATAAATTATATTTGAATCTATATAGATCAAATTATTATTTTATATCAGCTTATAATATACGAGGCGTATATAACTCGTTGGATGATATTTACTGCCAGGTAAGGTTTTGGTAGTAAACAGCCGATATGTTTAACTGATTGTCAAAAGTTGTTTCATTTTTGTTTGTGGTTATTGAATTATTTGGTATTTGTAAATAGCATTGGTCTGACGAATTTCTAATATGGAAGCCAACACAATATGAAAATGTGAAAGAATTGCAGTTGCCAATAAGAAATTTATGGGTGCCAGATATAACAAATATTAACGGGTATTGTTACATTCAAATATTTTTTATTACGTTCATTTTATATTTGCTATGAAATTTAATAATCTAAAGGCGATGATAAACTACTTCTCATTAATGGCAATGTTTTTATACGAATATGCCCTCTTGTCCCAAAATGATATTAGTCGTCTTGATAATTACATAGTATCTGGATTCTTTTAATCTTTCTCATTTTTCTTTTAGAAAAGATAGTTTCGATGAGAAATCAATTATTTCGGAAGGTTCATGTCTCGTCAATTATAGTGGCATTGTAAGATGTGTAGTACCTGCTCAGCATAGTGTTTTGTGTGAGCCAGATGTGCGATATTTTCCTTTCGATAAACAAACGTGTTTCTTGTATTTTACTTCTTGGGCACATTCAGGAGAATATATTAACATTAGCATAAATACAGCTGAAGTAAGTGACACGATTTTTTATTTCATATTAACGTTTTACGCAATTATTATTGAATGAGCAGATTGGAGGGCGATAGAAAATGTCTAAACGAATGTACGAGGTTGTTAGGTTTGGGTATGCTGGATTATTTCAGATCTAAAATATAACCAAAATAAATATTTACTTTGACATACTCCACTAAATTTTCTTATATAGTACAGAACGAGTTTTTAATTATTGATATAGGATAGTGTGAATAAACTTGAGATGAAGGGTGATCAAAAGAAGAAGAAGAAGGACATATTTTTGGATGTGATAAGATAATATTAAGTAAATAAGTAAACCTTTTCTTCAAATCTGGCATACACAAGTTGTAGATCTTTACTTAAATATAATATAAATCCATATACTAAAAACAACTCAAAACAAAGAAAAAAACAAAATAAAAAGAAAGAAAAAACCCCAAATCTAACAAAAATATTAATCAAAAAAAAAATTTTGCTTAAAATTTTTTTTTCTTTCTCCATCCTTCCATTTCCTCTCCCCTTTCCTCATTTCTTCTCTTTCCCTTTAAGCATGAACTGGCAAAACTGCCACTAAATTAAATTAAATTCAAAACCCCTATATTCCTATAAAGGTCCAGACTTCAAGTAAGTCTTTCCCTCTTCCCTTCCTTTTTCTTTTTCTCCCTTTTTTCCCGTTCCTTCTACTCGCTTCCTTCCCCTTATTTCCTCAAATACTTCCACTCTAATTTATTCCTTTTACCGCTCACCTTCTTTTCCTCCCTTCCTCAATTATTCTCTTCATTACATTTAAACCTCTCCTCTCTTTTTCCAAACTAACCCTTCTATTTTCGCCTAACTCCCTCTTTTTCTCAATCCATTCAATTCCCTCGCATTCCTTCACCCAATGATTCCATTTTTCCTCCTTCATTCCACATATTCTACACATTCTTTCATCATCCTTAAGCCAATACCTGCTCACTTATTCTCCCATCAAATTCTTTCCATACCTTATTCACATACACAATCATTACCACCATCTTCTCACCTCCTACCTCTATTATCCTACTATTCACCCCTTCCCATTTTCACTTTTCCATGCTTATCTCTTTTATACCCTTTATAATCCCTCCCCTCCCCATCCGCCTATCATGCACTCTTGTGGCCACTTGCATCTCCCATTTATACCCTTTCGGCAAACACCTTTCTACTGTCATCCATTCAGTCTTCTCCACCCATGTTTCACTTAAACCAATCACATAGAATTTATATAAATACTCCATGATATCAAGATTCTTCAATTTGTTCACTAATCCTGCTATATTCCAGCTCAAAAATTTCAACTGTCTCTTTCCCTCCTCACGCCTTGAGCCAATTGCCCTTTCCACTTTTTTTACTTAAAACCACCCCTCTTCCTTTCATCTTTCCCGCCCTTCCCTTTCATAGACTTACCTCCTACCTGCACTTCCCTTCTATTAATCCCCGTATGCTCCTTGCTCCCCTCTCTTTTATTTTCTTCTTTAATACTCCCACTCTTATCTTTTTTATTATCTATTGATCCACCTTGGCTAATTTTCTTCTCCTTATTCCTTTCTCCTTCACCTGCATTCCGTTTTATTTATTTTTTCCAGCCAATCTTTCCTTCTTCTTCCTCTTCTCTTATGCCATTCCACTCACCTATTAGTTTCTCACCCTCTCATTATTATTCCTCTCTGGTCTCCTTCTCCATTCTCACATTCTCTTCTCTTTTTTCAATCGTATATCTTTCCTCGTTACACTTCCAACTTTACCCATCCACAATCACCTTTCGGTATCCCATCTTTGTTCGTTTTCCTTCAGAGCGCATTTCCTTGGCAATTTCATTTATCCTCTACTGCATCTCTCGTTCCTTTGTTCGCCACTTCCTTGTTTGCCCCGATCAGGACTACATTTAGCTTCCTTCTTTCTTTTTCCATCTCTTCTTCACCTTTTTCCAATTTATTTATCCTCTCATCTATCTTTATTTTATCATCATCCCATTTCCCTTTTTATACTTACTCTCCTTTTTACACTCTTCAATGCTTGCCTTCTATTCCTCATTCTCCTTCCTTCCTTCCCTCACCTCCACCCTTAAACTTCCTATTTCGTTCAGTATCTCATTCATTATTGATTCTAATTGACCCGTATTTCTTTCTAGACCCCACTTTATTTTTATCTTTTGTTCAGGAGTAAAGCTTTTCCTCCTCTGCCTTTTTAATTCCCGTCAATAGCGTACCTTTTGCTATAATTTTTATCATATCCTGATTTATATCCTGATTCCTTTTCAAAGTTTTTTACCAATGTTATTGTCAGGTTGATCGTTATTTTTAGCTTATTCCTTATCCCCGACTCTATTTCTTAATATGCACCTTTATTTCTATAAAACTTTCCTATCCAAACTATGTACACTTCAATATTATAGGCACTTCAAACGACTCCATATTATTCCACAGACTAGACAATAAATGACGCATAATATTAGTTACTTGTTTTCCACCCCTATTACTTATTTTAGGTAAGTTTAGGTAGAAATGACATTGGGAGCGAACTTAGCTACGACCCTTTCAACATTACTGATTAAGATCTGACCGCTGGAGGGCACTAGTATGCGCCCAAGACAATTCCTCTGCTTTGTGACAAAAGGCACAAAGCAGAGGAATTGTCACCACTAAATACACACGCGAGAGTGTGGATCTACGGAAAGGAGAAAGAAGGTAGACTGGTAGGGAGAAGTGAAGAATCAAGGTCTTACATAGTTAAGGAGGAAGGTGGGGAAGTAATAAGAAGAAACAATCTTTTTGCTACCTTTGTCAGAGGAAAAGAGTCAGGAATAAATGAGAAGGAAAAGAAAAGGAATAAATGATAAGTTAATATCATTAGACGTGTTATAATGATAATCTGTATAATAAATTATTGTGTTTACAATACAATATCTGAGCCTTTGAATAAATAATTGAAACCAAAACATAACAATTGAGTTCTCTGTGACCAAACCTTTGGAACAGAAATATTCATATTGATTCTAGACACAATAGAGAAAATAACTGCGACTCCAAGAGCTACAGGTAAAAGAATTTTTCTTTCGAAGGCATATTAAATAAAGGTTGACATCCACACCAATGGACGAAGGGTATAATACAGAATTGAGACAAAATGAAGTAAGCTATCGTAGCCTAAAATCAATTATGATATAAGTGACCTGAGTGATGACTGTTCAGATAATGTTCTAGCAAAATCTCACTAAGAATCAGGAGCTTATAAATCAAAATCTAAAATAATGTTTTTGTTCTTTTTTAATATTGTAAGGTATTAGGAAATTTAAAAGGCATCGTAATACCGCTAGAGCAAATAGTGATATTTATAAGTTACGCAAATAAAATATTTTCGATGGCTTTTTATGATTTCATCTAATTTTATTTAAGGCAATAGACTTATTAGAATATACAGCTAATAACGAATGGAAATTATTAAACGCTTCAGCTGAATTAGAGATTCAGCGATTTGATTCAGCACCAAATGACACTTATCAGATATTCTATTATAAATTCTCTTTTGAAAGGCACACCGCTATATATGCGCCATATGTTGTTGTACCATTTTTTAGTAAGTAATTTATTCAAAATAATTTTATCGTATTTATAATCTCTCGAAAACTATAACCATTTTTAGCTTTATTTGTAACGACGTTAGCAATATTTTTGGTCACTCCAGAAAATCCAGTCAGATGTATAATGGCAAGTTGCAATATAATTTTGCACTTCTTGTTTATGACTGAATTAAAATATCATATGCCAGAAATTGGACCAGAACCTCCATTAATAAGTAAATAAGATATAAATCTATACATATAAAATGAAATAAATAGTTTATGTAATGATTTAAACAAACAAATAGTGATATGCGGAATTTAAGGTTTTTGTATTTTTCTAGTGTCATATCTCAAAGATTCTGTAATAATGGCTACAATCGCTTTACTACTTACAGTAATCAATATGAAATTGATATTGAAAACAAGTCAGTGTCCAGTATGGATAACAAGTATAATTACAAAAGTTATTACAATACCAATAGGAGAGTACATCTTTTTATCTGATGCCAGTATGAAGGTAATATCTACTGTTAAGAAATTTATTGTTTTGCTTCCACTTGTTACCGAATTTAATTCTATTAAAGCAGAATCGAGGTTCTTTATTATTTTCTTTACATTACCACCATACTGTTTTCCTTCTTTTAATCTTTTTGTAACACAACATGCTCATGCATAACATTCAGGGGTGGAAGAAATTTCTTGCTGAAGCTAATTATACCTCAAACATTTATTAGGTCGATCCATACTATTGCATTATAAAAAATAAACGATCAAATAATAGCGAACTACATATAAATTTATATTCTGTTTTATTTCTGTTCGGTACTGAGAATGATTACGAATGAGACATCTCTTACGGCCTGCAAATGTTCGGATGTACTGATGTTGATGCGGGTTAAGATATATGTTCGGAACGTGTGTTTATAGCTGAAGATACTGAAGATATAGTCGATCCTTTGTGTAAGATCACAGTTAATAAATAAAATTTCGAGAAAAATAAAAGGAAATTGAAGATAAAAGGAATCGAAGAAGTCTGTGGAAGCATTTTTATTGCAGATATTGATTGATTTACTTAATATTGACTATGGCGCTAAATTGAGCAAATCATTCTTAAGGCCGCGTTAAGGCAATCGCCAACTAAATGTTAGATCTGATCAGATAATTAAAAATTCGAAATGCGCAATATTGGTCGCTACAGTAGCGAGGAGCATAATTCAGAATTGCTTCTTCTCGATATGAGACTATGTTGGACTTTTGTATGCGAAAATCAATGTAATAATGATTAATTGACAAATAAACAAATGAATTTAATGATGATTAATTAAATTGATAATATAAATTGGGAAATAAAAATCTAATTTAAAATAAAAGTCGCGTATTACGCGCAAAACATCAAATGGAGCGCATTTTATATAGACATTCAGTTTGCATAGAAATTTTACAACCAATCTTTCCGCCTTTCACGTGCGAAAAGCATAGCCAACTGCCTTATGATAGTTTGCCGACCACACCAGCATCATGTCGGTATTTTTTGCCATACAGATGAGTGCATATGTATGTACCGCTAGCTTAATATTTTTGTATTTGTACCTTTTGCGAAGGCTATTTATTATTCTTAACAGAAAAATTTTTAAAAGTTCATTTCCATTACTCATTTTTCAACAAGCTTTCACCCTAAGCTTCTCACCCCTTTGTGTTTGCTACCGATTGGTCATTTTATCTGTAATTTTCTATATTTGAAAAGAATAGTGCAAATAACTATTTGCTTGATCTTTACCCGAAGGAATACTGGGTTACTTAAACCTCTATTCTTGTAAAAGATTTTCTTCTGGATCTCTGTTAGTTAAGATTGAAAGAATTTCGTCTTCTCTTGCATTACGTTGAACTCTAAAACGAGCGTTAGTATTGTATTGACCTTCTTCATAAATAATCTCGTAATCAAATTCTGGAAGTATTAGTTTCCATCTCATTAATTTAGAGTTAGGTTCTTTTAATTTCATAAGACAAAGTAAGTGTCTATGATCTGTATAAATGTAGAACTTGCGTCCGTATAAATATGGTCTGAAGTACTTGGTGGACCAAACTATTACAAGAAGTTCTTTTTCATTTGTCGAGTATTTTGACTCGGCAACATTTAAAGACGGAAGGAATCACTTATGCTTACCTAAGATTTCGGTCGCGTAAAACTACTATCAATAGCGTTTAGGCACCTCTAATGTTTTCGCCAACAAGATAAAGCAATTTTGATATTTATAAATCTTAAGGGAAAAAAAATCAATCTTTTCTTACTTAATTTACTCATCAATACCTCATAACTGTTCCTTGACAAACTGCTTCGTCAATGGAAAATCAAGCAGGTCTAGGTCAATGAAAAAGGGAAGCCAACCGCTCAACTCACCAAGCCAACGGATATCGAGATCACCATCGACGATTATTCCACAACGACAACAGCGAATAAATCCTGCATCACAAATTCATTATTTTTCGTCACAAAATTTCTTCGTATCTTCAATTATATATTTCACACCATTTTCCTATGTGCATAATGTTAACTGACTCAACCTACAATATCTTTGATAAACATGCAACATTTGATTGTACTGACGTTCTGGAGAAGCCGACGAAAAGCCAAAATCCAAGCAACAGTACACATTAATATAATAAATGATATTATCTTAAGCTTGTTATTTTTACTTGCTCTTTTGGTAATGTAATATGGTAATGGAAGTCATACTAACAAATCTTGAATTGTAAATAGAAGCTACAAATTCGTAGTGAATTAAAATCGCGAATAGAAGCGTATATATGAAGTTATAAATATTAGAGAACAATAAACAAAATTTTTAACCTTGTTATTGTATTTCTGTGTTTATCACATAAGAACTTGACTACTTTATTATAATAATTAAAAACATGCAAATTTCTAACCCAACCCTGAAATCTCATGTGATGAGCATTATTTTATGTAACAAAAGATCAGAATTAGAAAAGCAGAATAGTGGTCAAAAATATAACCTCCATGCTGTTTTACAATTTTGTAACAACATCTTTTAGTTATATTTTTAAATAATTCAAATAATTTTTATAAAAGTAGTTTATTTAATATTGTCCTAAAGTTTCATATTTAATAATAATAAATTTTTTATGTGTAGTCTATGTCGAAACATACCGGCGAAGGCGATGGTGCTAATCTTATTGAAAATTTTGAAAATACAAGGAATAATGATTGGAGATTATTTGTTACTATCATTGATCGTTTGTACCTTTATTTATTTATAATTATTTATATTCTAACGATGTTGTTATTGCTACCCTAAACATAAGCCTCAATCTCAATCTATATATGAATGATTTATATTTATAGTTGATTGATAACTCAATTGTTTAAATAATTTTTTGGAATCAAATTTAATTCCTATATTTTGATTAATATCACAAGATATATAAATTTTTCGTCCTTAATTTACTTTTTATTGTTTTTTTAAATAAAATGCTGTTGTTTGCTTACTAATGATTATTATATGAATACAAATTAATAATATTTGAAATTTCCTATGTAATATTGAGTGTTTGTGCTTGATACATCTTAAGATTGTTAGTAACAAATAAAAATGCTTCTCTTCCAAAATCGTAAAAGAAAAATACAAAAAAAGTTAGGTCTTTTAAACGTCACGATATAAAAAGTCTTAGAAGCTCGGTAAGGACTTACTGTAGAAGCAGTATTTATTTCAGTACCTTGAACGAACACTGCAAGAGAACTAAAGATGGTGACGGGATATTCGTGTTATATAGTCCCATCACTCTTACTTTCTTTATCGTGTTCCATGAAATGATGATGTATAGACTTTTTTCCAAGAATTTTATTCATATAGAGACATATTATATTTCTGTCTAGACTATTTTCAAAGACTTCTATTCATGTCGAAACTTGTTTTCATCATGCAATATACTAAATGGCCATAAATACTGAATAATGTATATGCAATATACTAAATGACATTTAGTTATCAAAACGAGAATGAACTCATGATTTCTCTCAACATTAATGGTTTCTACGGTTCGTTTGCAATTTTTATGTGCACGATATTAGTTTTTGGCGGGATAGTTTCAAGTAACTAAATTGCTTTCGCTGTTCATGTTATATTAAAATTGAATTATTAAATTAATTTATATTGACATAATTAATCGATAATAGCCTCAACTTAGCAATAATGCCTGAACTCGCTACGTTCTTTAATTTAAATTTAATTGTAAGGAGTTTAAGTGCACTATTTCTACGTATAATAAAACTGCATGTAACATAAACTATTTCTTTTAATTACACACACGGAAATATGTCTATTTACATTATTTATAAAAAAATATTTCTAAAGTACAATTGTGATTTATAGCATATACAACAAAGTTTCACATAAGAATGTTGAAAATTACCGATTTTCAAATATAATTTTAACCCTGGGTGTACAATAAACATTTATATGGATAAATTCTAAAAACTTGATTCGTTCTGGCATCCTCTCCATGTAAGAAATTACTAAGTGATTTTAAGCTTCATTCTGGCATCTATGTATGTTTTTTGCAATAAACTGAAAATGAGGATTCTCTCCAATATAAAAATGTATGACAAAAGATAGTGCTCATAAAGTTGTAAAAGTAGATCCAAAGGTATTTTTCGCTAACTCATTTACTTAAGAGTTATAAGTAAAAATATAAACATAATTTTGCTCATTGCATCATATACACTTTTTTCACCTGTAAAAAAATCAAACATATTCTTTTTTTATTAATATTGGAGATTTGTAATTTTCTTCTCAATAAAGAAAAGAATGCTCATTCAACCGATAGCAATGGTAACGACATCAAGATTTCCCAGGTACGCTTAAATGTGGGCCCATTTGGACCATAGCTTTTATGGTGGTCTAAATTTGGCAGCATTTTTACCCACTTTCTATTTATTTTATCAAAATCTAAATATGCTTATTGACTGGTTTACCTGTCTGTCATTCGATATCAACCTTGAAGCCTTCACTTAATTGAACTTGGAGAACATAGACTCCCCAATTTCAGGGCTGAAATTTTTTGAAATTTTTTTTTCAAAAAAATCTTTAAATTTGTCAAAACATCGAATATTTTAGCATTTTTCTTCAAATAAATACTAATCCTGTGGTGAAAACGCATTTTTATTGGATTTATATAAATTTTACAATTTCATAATCAAATTTTTTTTTTCGATTTTTCCAAAAATAATTAAGGTTTTTGGAAATGGTTTTTTTTTTTGAAAAAATGTTCGGTATAAATCTAGTAGAGAATCTCATCTTCTTTCAAACTCCGACAACAGCATATTTTTTATCTTAGCGGAGAAGTTATCATTTGCCTGAAAACAGGACTCCTATAGTTTTTCCATGTTGTCACGAGTCGCACAGCTCCAATGAGCTTTTTGGGCTCAAATATGTATTGAAAATTACTGTTAATTAAAAGTTAATTCACTGTTAATTAATAATTAAGGGAATTTTTGCTACTGCCAAAGCATATAAAGTATAAGTATTCTTGTAAATAATAACAAACTTTTGCATCAACTTTTCACGTCACAATGTATATAATTTTCAATTTTGAAACTAATATTATTTAAAATTCGCATTACAAAATTCTATGTTTGTGTTAAAACTAAAGTGTTTTCTTTAAATTTTATTGTACTTATTTTGCACGATAACAAATACTTTCCGTGTAATACATCTATAATTGTAATTTGGTGCATATAATGACCGAAATGCATATTTTTGAATAAAATTCAAAATTTGGATTTTTTCAAAATTTCTACGTATGCGAAAAGAGAGTACTAATTTTATTCTAAAGGTATGCTTTAGAATTTTTTTGCCTATTTCTTTTTGTTCAGGACCTATAAATACAAATATAAACACAATTGTTGCCATTTCTGATGTAAAGATAGGAAATGGAATGTTATTAAGAAATACGCAAAAAACGCAATAGCTATGAATCGTAGAAATCGCGTCCAGCACTTCTTGTAAAGGGTATAAGTGGGACTTTCAAACAGTGTAATGCATCGGTATACCGTAGCTTTACCTATAGTCAAAGAAAATAAACAAAAGTTCCTTTCAAAATTGTGCACTTTTCGAATGTCTAATTTAGCGGGCTTAGTTATTACAAATTGTGGTATGCAAAAATCATCTGCACAATCCATTGATTTAAGAGTTAATTCATTTGACTAAGAATAGAATAGAAACATAATAAAGTGTAGTAATGAGATCAAATTATAATAATCCTTGATAAGGAAACTATTACGGAGTCTACTACGAAAAATCTTATACTAAATGATTTTCATATGTTACCAACAGCAGCACACATGGGTATTTGAGGAATGTTAAAAAATAATAAGAAAGGATATTGTTGGACAAATATGGTAGAGGATAGGAGGAAGTTGATTGAATATGGGAAGAGAGAATCGGCGGAATATCGAGATATCACCAAGCTCATCAGCAAAAATATGAAAACCGATCTACGAAAATATAATGTAAGATTGGCCGAAAATACTATTGAAAATAACGGGAACATGAAAGTCTTAAGAG